>CADEHL010001163.1:80214-171720 GCA_902827135.1 Harpagifer antarcticus | reverse complement strand
GGAAGTGGTTAGAGGAGACAAGACGAGAAGAAGGAAGAGTGTTAGAGGAAAAGACGAGAAGAAGGAGGAAGTGTTAGAGGAAACAAGACGAGAAGGAGGAAGTGTTAGAGGAAACAAGACGAGAAGAAGGAGGAAGTGTTAGAGGAAACAAGACGAGAAGAAGGAGGAAGTGTTAGAGGAGACAAGACGAGAAGAAGGAGGAAGTGTTAGAGGAAACAAGACGAGAAGAAGGAGGAAGTGTTAGAGGAAACAAGACAATAAGAAGGAGGAAATGTTAGAGGAAACAAGATGAGAAGAAGGAGGAAGTGTTAGAGGAAACAAGACGAGAAGAAGGAGGAAGTGTTAGAGGAAACAAGACGAGAAGAAGGAGGAAGTGTTAGAGGAAACAAGACAAGAAGAAGGAGGAAATGTTAGAAGAAACAAGACGAGAAGGAGGAAGTGTTAGAGGAAACAAGACGAGAAGAAGGAGGAAGTGTTAGAGGAAACAAGACGAGAAGAAGGAGGAAGTGTTAGAGGAGACAAGACGAGAAGAAGGAGGAAGTGTTAGAGGAAACAAGACGAGAAGAAGGAGGAAGTGTTAGAGAAAACAAGAAGAAGGAGGAAATGTTAGAGGAAACAAGTCGAGAAGAAGGAGGAAGTGTTAGAGGAAACAAGAAGAAGGAGGAAGTGTTAGAGGAAACAAGACGAGAAGAAGGAGGAAGTGTTAGAGGAGACAAGACGAGAAGAAGGAAGAAGTGTTAGAGGAAACAAGATGAGAAGGAGGAAGTGTTAGAGGAAACAAGTCGAGAAGAAGGAGGAAGTGTTAGAGGAGACAAGACGAGAAGAAGGAAGAAGTGTTAGAGGAAACAAGACGAGAAGAAGGAGGAAGTGTTAGAGGAAACAAGACGAGAAGGAGGAAGTGTTAGAGGAAACAAGACGAGAAGAAGGAGGAAGTGTTAGAGGAAACAAGACGAGTAGAAGGAGGAAGTGTTAGAGGAAACAAGACGAGAAGAAGGAGGAAGTGTTAGAGGAAACAAGACGAGAAGAAGGAGGAAGTGTTAGAGGAAACAAGACGAGAAGGAGGAAGTGTTAGAGGAAACAAGACGAGAAGAAGGAGGAAGTGTTAGAGGAAATAAGACGAGTAGAAGGAGGAAGTGTTAGAGGAAACAAGACGAGTAGAAGGAGGAAGTGTTAGAGGAAACAAGACGAGAAGAAGGAGGAAGTGTTAGAGGAAACAAGACGAGAAGAAGGAGGAAGTGTTGGAGGAAACAAGAAGAAGGAGGAAGTGTTAGAGGAAACAAGACGCGAAGAAGGAGGAAGTGTTAGAGGAACGAGACGAGAAAAGGAGGAAGTGTTAGAGGAAACGAGACGAGAAGAAGGAGGAAGTGTTAGAGGAAACGAGACGAGAAGGAGGAAGAAGTGTTAGAGGAAACAAGACGAGAAGAAGGAGGAAGTGTTAGAGGAAACAAGACGAGAAGAAGGAGGAAGTGTTAGAGGAAACAAGACGAGAAGGAGGAGGAAGTGTTAGAGGAAACAAGACGAGAAGGAGGAGGAAGTGTTAGAGGAAACAAGACGAGAAGGAGGAGGAAGTGTTAGAGGACACAAGAGGAGAAGAAGGAGGAAGTGTTAGAGGAAACAAGACGAGAAGAAGGAGGAAGTGTTAGAGGAAACAAGACGAGAAGGAGGAGGAAGTGTTAGAGGAAACAAAGTGGAAATGGATCCATGACAAAACGCCTCGGGGTATTAAAGAAACGTAGAGGCATCATTTCTGCAATGATACAGCAATTAGTCAGCACATTCCCTACTGGCTGACTCGCTTAAGGTTCATCTTTTTAATATTTACTATATAGATGAGAGAGATAGCATTTCTGCACTTATCAGCAACTATTTAATTAAATTAATTTTAACATGTAAAGGATGAAACTGAGAAGTGGAAAGTTAGATAAGGAGGCCACACCGAAAGCTCAACTTATCAACTCAATATCTGCTTTCTACTGAAGAAACAAAGAACATGTTCCTGAATGAACTCGGAAAATATTCATCATATCAAATAAATGGGAAAGAAAACGAGACATATATTTAATGTGTTGTGTATTTGTGTCCCCACCATCTAGTGTTTTATATTTCAAGTGTCTCTGTCCTACTGTCAAAGAAATGCAGAGAAATAAAAAAATCAAAGACAAAAGACAAATGAAATACCAGAGGTGGGAGAAGTACTCAGATCTTGTTACTTGAGTAAAAGTAGAAGTTCTCAGATCTAGTACTTGAGTAAAAAGTAGAAGTACTCAGATCTAGTACTTGAGTAAAAGTAGAAGTACTCAGATCTAGTACTTGAGTAAAAGTAGAAGTACTCAGGTCTTGTACTTGAGTAAAAGTAGAAGTATTCAGATCTAGTACTTGAGTTAAAGGAGAAGTACTCAGATCTTGTACTTGAGTAAAAGTAGAAGTATTCAGATCTAGTACTTGAGTAAAAGTAGAAGTATTCAGATCTAGTACTTAAGTAAAAGGAGAAGTACTCAGATCTTGTTCTTGAGTAAAAGTAAAAGTACTCAGATCTTGTACTTGAGTAAAAGTAGAAGTATTCAGATCTAGTACTTGAGTAAAAGTAGAAGTACTCAGATCTTGTACTTGAGTAAAAGTAGAAGTACTCAGATCTTGTACTTGAGTAAAAGTAGAAGTATTCAGATCTAGTACTTAAGTAAAAGTAGAAGTACTCAGATCTAGTACTTGAGTGAAAGTAGAAGTACTCAGATCTTGTACTTGAGTAAAAGTAGAAGTATTCAGATCTAGTACTTAAGTAAAAGTAGAAGTAATCAGATCTAGTACTTGAGTGAAAGTAGAAGTACTCAGATCTAGTACTTGAGTTAAAGTAGAAGTACTCAGATCTTGTACTTGAGTAAAAGGAGAAGTACTCAGATCTTGTACTTGAGTAAAAGTATAAACACAGGTATGTTAAATACAGTTTGCTGTTAGGAAATCAAATTAAAATAAAACAACGTGAGCTCTTATTTACCTTACTACTGGCATTTAGTGTTATATGAATTAAAAACCTGTTTTAAAAATGTCTTAAGATATAAAATAAAGGGTACAAAATCCAACCGTTTGTGTAAGTTTACAGTACCCCGTAAGGCCTTTGTTGAAATGAAACTAAACACCTCCCACATATTCCCTCATTGTGTTGAAGGATCACAAAACCCAAGGCTCCACCGACAACAATGTAAACAGCTCAACTTGGGTTGTTTGTTTATGAATGAAAGCGACTTAATTAGCAGCTTCAGCCTCGATATCAAAACATAAATCTGCAAATTGCCTCTTGACTTTGAAGCCGAAGACCTCGAGATGCAATCAGAGCCGAGCAATCGCCGTAATCTGCGACGAATCCAGCGAGTGTGAAGGAGGAAAAGAAGCACGGAGGGAAATGACGAAGCTAATTGCCGTAGAATTAATAGAATAATGGGATTTCTGCAGAAAGACCGCTTGAAAGTCACGGCCCCCTTTTTTTAGAGACACAGCTTTGGTTGGATTCACAATGAAGGTAATGTGGGAGTCATTTTTACTGCTGATATAATATTTAACCATTGACCGCCTCGCTAAACATCATCCTTTACTTATTTTGTATTCCGACCTGTCCTTTACTGCATGTCACTCTTATTCCTGTAGCTGCTTCAACACCTGGATCTAAAGCGTTCAGTACAGACTTATTCAGGCTTCTGACTTTTCCTCAGAATCCACAGTCTTCTTTATCCTCAGAATCTACAGTCTTCTTTATCTGATAATCCTGACTTTTTCCTCAGAATTCTGACTTTTTCCTCAGAATTTTGACTTTTTCCTCAAAATCCTGACTTTTTCCTCAAAATTCTGACTTTTTCCTCAGAATTCTGACTTTTTCCTCAAAATCTTGAGTAAAAGTAGAAGTACTCAGATCTTGTACTTGAGTAAAAGTAGAAGTACTCAGATCCGGTACTTGAGTAAAAGTAGAAGTACTCAGACCTTGTACTTGAGTAAAGTAGAAGTACTCAGATATTGTTCTTGAGTCAAAGGAGAAGTACTCAGATCGTGTACTTGATTAAAAGTAGAAGTACTCAGATCTTGTACTTGAGTAAAAGTAGAAGTACTCAGATCGTGTACTTGAGTAAAAGTAGAAGTACTCAGATCCGGTACTTGAGTAAAAGTAGAAGTACTCAGACCTTGTACTTGAGTAAAAGTAGAAGTACCAGAGTGTAGGAATACTCTGTTACAGTAAAAGTCCTGCATTCAAAATGTTCCTCAAGTGAAAGTAGAAAAGTATTCTCATCAAAATATAGTGAAAGACAGTGAAAGTAGTCGTTGTGCAGATTGGTCCATTTCAGAATAATATCTATGATATGTTTTATAATGATTGATCATGAAAGTGTTCTCAAAGCTGGTGAAGGAGCAGCTAGTCTGAAGTACTTTGTAGACTGCAGGGTAGCTGGTGAAGGAGCAGCTAGTCTGAATGGCTTTGTAGACTGCAGGGTAGCTGGTGAAGGAGCAGCTAGTCTGAATGGCTTTGTAGACTGCAGGGTAGCTGGTGGAGGTGCAGCTAGTCTGAATGGCTTTGTAGACTGCAGGGTAGCTGGTGAAGGTGCAGCGAGTCTGAATGGCTTTGTAGACTGCAGGGTAGCTGGTGAAGGTGCAGCTAGTCTGAAGTACTTTGTATACTGCAGGGTAGCTGGTGGAGGTGCAGCTAGTCTGAATGGCTTTGTAGACTGCAGGGTAGCTGGTGAAGGTGCAGCGAGTCTGAATGGCTTTGTAGACTGCAGGGTAGCTGGTGAAGGTGCAGCTAGTCTGAAGTACTTTGTAGACTGCAGGGTAGCTGGTGAGGGTGCAGCGAGTCTGAATGGCTTTGTAGACTGCAGGGTAGCTGGTGAAGGTGCAGCTAGTCTGAATGGCTTTGTAGACTGCAGGGTAGCTGGTGGATTTACTCCAGGTGGAACTAAAGTCTGATTCAACACTTGGTTATATTTCACATCATTCATCCAGATCTGTGAAGTAACTAAAGGGATTAAATACATGTAGTGGAGGAAAAGTACACCATGTACCTCTGAACTGTAGTGGGGTAGAACGTACTAAATAGTATCAAATGGAAATACTCAAGTAAAGTACAAATCCCTCTAAACTGTACTTGAGTAAATGTACTTAGTTACTCTACACCACTGCTTACGTAATATAATGAACCGTGGGATCCTCCATCTTCTCCGCTGGTTTTGGGGGTGTTTGCTGGAAGATATAGACTTGGTTTGGTCCATCTTTCATCTCTTAAATAATCTTACCAACTCTATCAGATCCATACGGGCTTAAAGCAGATAACAGACGAGAGACTTAAAATAACTTTACGAGCCGTTTCTACAGCAGATTCTTAAAATAACCCCAACTATCCAAGTGCCTGCACCGTACGCCTGCCACGCAGACGGAGAGGCTTCACAGGAAATGGAGAACAGGCTTTAACACAGTGTGGCTTTCACTAACACGATGAAGATGTGATGACGGACAGGAAGCTGGAGAAAACAAATTTTGTGTAAAGCTGAAGATTTCTCAAATGTCTTCACTTTATTTAAATCAAAATACGGTTAGTGAGGAATCAGCTCTGCCAACACTGACCCAATCTTCTGCCTGCGTTTTAACATGTTCTCTTGTTTTGTTTAAATGTTCTGTATTTTAAATTGTTTTATTTAAGTATCCCAGTAATGTCTGTTGCATGTTTTAAATGTATTGTATTTACTTGTTTAAAATGAAATGTGTTTTAGGTTGACCTTTAAAATCTGTCCAGGGATGAAAAACAGCCTCTTGGCTAACTCTGGCACGTTTACAGAAATGTTCATTAATGTCCCTGTTAAATAAATGAATACACGCCTTACACCGAAGCATTCAGAGTATTCAGATATAGTAAAAATGCTTATACAACATTGTGAAGAAACCTTGTTAAAAATAGTAAAATCCCTATATTTAAAATGTTACTTAAATAAATGTACTTCTAAAAGTAAGAGAGCAAAATGCAAAAATCTCCAAAAAATGTTTTTAAAGATGAAATCATTAATTATTCTTCTGTCGGCTAAACAGATAATTGATTGACTGATTAATTGTTTTAGCTTTATTTGTATATACTGTTCATATCAAAGACATTTTCTTAAGGGATGTATTGTATGAAACCCCCTTAATTGTTAAATTGCAGCAAATCCTAACTGCAATAATAATTGTCCAATTAACTAATTGATTAAATCGTTTTGACAATTGTATTATTAATCAATTTATAAAAACATTAAGGTTATTAGTAGCTGTCAAGAAAAAAGAAATGCAGTAAAAAATACAATATACATTTAATGTATTTGTTTGTATATATAGTTGTATTCTATTTTAACTTTTTTAAATCGTTGTTTTTTATCAAGTTATACTGAATTGAAACCCAACTTCTATTTTGAGTCTGATTTGAGGTGTAACTATGCAAAACAAGTGCACTTACCTCAGATTTCTACTTAAGTACTTCTTATTGATTACTTGACTCCATGTATTTCATTCCATTGATTGCAAAGGCCCTAATTTTGTACCTTTTAGTTCGTTTTCCCCCGAAGGGATTCTTGTAATGGAAGTGAAGCTACACACACAGTGACAGTATGTTCTCAATGAATAACATCGCTTTATACTTTGGAGCAACACATACACACACACACACACACACGCACGCACGCACGCACGCACACACACGAAGTGAGAAAACACACAACTGTCGGAGACGAGCTAATTCCCTGACAGTCAGACAGTGGAGAACAATGTGGCAGAGCAGTGAGAGGAAGAGACAAGAGATCAATACTAACACACACACACACACACACACACACACACACACACACACACACACACACACACACACACACACACACACACACACACACACACACACACACACACACACACACACACACACACACACACACACACACACACACACCAAACAGCTGGACACACACAGCATGAGCGCGGACACTGTGGTAAAGACAACACACACTTTATATGTAATACCTCCATGTTATGTTTCTTAACTACAGCTCCCATGCACGTTACCACTGATATAGTATATATTATAGAGTGCTGCAGGAATCATGGATCCTATTGGCTTTTTGTCCAGGGATCCAGGGAGAGGCTAACTTCCAGGTCAGCGTTCAACAAAACATCATCACTGCACCACTCTATATGTGCAATAACTTATAATATAAAAGTAGGCTGCAATTGTTAAGATGACGACGTACAACACTGCAGATGAAAGCCTTAAATATTAAATATGTCAATACGCGAGGAACTAATGAAAATGTTGGCATTAACGATAATCACGCACAGCATTAGCCGCCTTTAACTTAGCGGTGGTGACGTGAAGTCATGTGACCGTGCTGTAGTTCCTTTATAACCCAACATTAGCCTCCTTTAGCTTAGCGGAGGAGACGTGAAGTCATGTGACCGTGCTGTAGTTCCTTTATAACCCAACATTAGCCTCCTTTAGCTTAGCGGAGGAGACGTGAAGTCATGTGACCGTGCTGTAGTTCCTTTATAGCCCAACATTAGCCGCCTTTAGCTTAGCGGTGGTGACGTGAAGTCATGTGACCGTGCTGTAGTTCCTTTATAGCCCAACATTAGCCGTCTTTAGCTTAGCGGTGGTGACGTGAAGTCATGTGACCATGCTGTAGTTCCTTTATAGCCCAACATTAGCCGTCTTTAGTTTAGCGGTGGTGATGTGAAGTCATGTGACCGTGCTGTAGTTCCTTTATAACCCAACATTAGCCTCCTTTAGCTTAGCGGAGGAGACGTGAAGTCATGTGACCGTGCTGTAGTTCCTTTATAACCCAACATTAGCCTCCTTTAGCTTAGCGGAGGAGACGTGAAGTCATGTGACCGTGCTGTAGTTCCTTTATAGCCCAACATTAGCCGCCTTTAGCTTAGCGGTGGTGACGTGAAGTCATGTGACCGTGCTGTAGTTCCTTTATAGCCCAACATTAGCCATCTTTAGCTTAGCGGTGGTGACGTGAAGTCATGTGACCATGCTGTAGTTCCTTTATAGCCCAACATTAGCCGTCTTTAGTTTAGCGGTGGTGACGTGAAGTCATGTGACCGTGCTGTAGTTCCCTTTATAGCTCAACATTAGCCGCCTTTAGCTTAGCGGTGGTGACGTGAAGTCATGTGACCGTGCTGTAGTTCCTTTATAGCCCAACATTAGCCACCTTTAGCTTAGCGGTGGTGACGTGAAGTCATGTGACCGTGCTGTAGTTCCTTTATAGCCCAACATTAGCCGCCTTTAGCTTAGCAGTGGTGACGTGAAGTCATGTGACCGTGCTGTAGTTTCTTTATAGCCCAACATTAGCTGCCTTTAGCTTAGCGGTGGTGACGTGAAGTCATGTGACCGTGCTGTAGTTCCTTTATAGCCCAACATTAGCCACCTTTAGCTTAGCGGTGGTGACGTGAAGTCATGTGACCGCGCTGTAGTTCCTTTATAGCCCAACATTAGCCACCTTTAGCTTAGCGGTGGTGACGTGAAGTCATGTGACCGCGCTGTAGTTCCTTTATAGCCCAACATTAGCTTTCCTGCAATCATCCAAAAGCCAATGGAGAAATCCCATTGGCTTTTTTTGGAAGGAGATGCTAAAGTTCAAATAATGTTTGCAAACTATGGTCATTTGTGTATTTTACAAGAGTGAGAAGAAATATCAATGTCATGACTGTAGGTTAAAAGAGAAGGTGGACATGCAATGTGTTTAGCTTAGCTTAGCATAAAGACTAGAAACAGAGGGAAACAACAAGCCTTTCTTAAATGAATAAGAAATGCAGTCACGTTGCAGTTTGAATCAATTAGTTTGAAGTCTTTCCATGATTTAGGATGAAAGCTGCAGCTTCAATATTACATATATTGTGAATCAAGCTAGGGACACATTACAGAGAGTGTGAAAATATAAAAACTAAACTCATTATAAGTTTAGATCATCTCCAGTTGGACAGATATCTGGATGTATAAACTCAAACATGATCCAGAGTGAGCAGCAGGGGCGGACCGATGGGTCGGTACTGACGTGGCCCGGCCGGCCGAGAGTCCCGGGCTGATTTGCAGTCCCAGTCCGCCCCTGGTGAGCCGCATGCTGATTGTTCTTCTTTCTGTCAAGATGTGTCCAGCACTCCAGCACACGTCTGATTTGCTGATCATTAAATAATGATGAACGTCTCAACAGGACTGGCAGACGAGAGATTTCAGTTCCGTCTAGACTAACGGACGTGACGGCACATATTGATTATAACTGGCCTAAAAGTCGTGTAATGTGTCCCTAGCCTGAGGACAGGGAAGTGGACTTTGTTGGGAACATTCAGAGACTGTTGTACCTTTTTAGGGATTTAATTATTTGACTGTGGTTTAAAATGTGTCTAAAATGTAGCTTTAAAGACATGTAATCCTGGAGTATTGTGACCTGTGTTTTAAGGTATAGGATGCAACATGAAAGTCCATTAAAGAGAAACAAAGTGACTCCCTTTTACACCCGTGTTTATGTGATGTGTGTGTGATTTATTGTACTGACTTACTACCTTCAAAGTTGTCTTACTTACTGTAGCGTGCAAACTTAAGAAGAAGCCATGCTTGCAAGCTTTAAAGATATTTAAAGGGCCCGTGTTCACATAGAGTCTTTTCTGAGCATCTTTAAGTCATTGTTTCCAATGAGAACAAGGTGAATAACATCACATGCTGTCTCTACTTTAAAGAGTCCTCTCTGCTGATGTTCAGGTGTATATCAGTATGTAGTGTCTCTACTTTAAAGAGTCCTCTCCTGCTGATGTTCAGGTGTATATCAGTATGTAGTGTCTCTACTTTAAAGAGTCCTCTCCTGCTGATGTTCAGGTGTATATCAGTATGTAGTGTCTCTACTTTAAAGAGTCCTCTCCTGCTGATGTTCAGGTGTATATCATCAGTATGTAGTGTCTTTACTTTAAAGAGTCCTCTCCTGCTGATGTTCAGGTGTATATCAGTATGTAGTGTCTTTACTTTAAAGAGTCCTCTCTGCTGATGTTCAGGTGTATATCAGTATGTAGTGTCTCTACTTTAAAGAGTCCTCTCCTGCTGATGTTCAGGTGTATATCGGTATGTAGTGTCTCTACTTTAAAGAGTCCTCTCCTACTGATGTTCAGGTGTATATCAGTATGTAGTGTCTCTACTTTAAAGAGTCCTCTCCTGCTGATGTTCAGGTGTATATCAGTATGTAGTGTCTCTACTTTAAAGAGTCCTCTCCTGCTGATGTTCAGGTGTATATCATCAGTATGTAGTGTCTCTACTTTAAAGAGTCCTCTCGTGCTGATGTTCAGGTGTTTATCAGTATGTAGTATCTCTACTTTAAAGAGTCCTCTCCTGCTGATGTTCAGGTGTATATCAGTATGTAGTGTCTCTACTTTAAAGAGTCCTGATTGAAGCTCAAGCCGGTGATGAGCAATACATGTTGAATTTCAAATGAAAAGCTGATATAGAAGAGTTTCCTACCTGGGGGAGATGTCACAGCCCTGCTGCATGAAGGCTCCCAGGGAGAACCAGAGAGAGTTGAAGATGCCAAACTCATTGGGGGGCTGGTCGCTGGGCGGACCGTCGGTGCCCTCCTCGGGCTCCTCGGTGTGCCACTCGTACGGGCTGAAGCGGCTGACCAGAAAGAGCACCACGCTCACGCCGATGTAGGCGAACACGATGCACATCCAGATCTCGTAGGCCAACGGGTCCAGGAAGGAGAACACCCCCGGTTTGGATTTCTGGGGCTTCTTGATCATGATGGAGATACCCAATGACATGAAGGGCTTCGAGAAGTCGATCACCTCCTCCCGGACCAACGTGATTGTCAATGGGGCCACTGCGATTTCCGCTTTCTGGGGAGGAGAATTGAGAATCAGTGAAAAGGTTTTATTTTGTCTTGCAGCGGGGTATTTATGGTGTTACAGCGGCAAAGGTACAGTGTAGAATAAACAGGGAGAGCCGGGACGAACATACGACTTTCCGACAAACATGTGTGGCCCAAAATATGGCTTGTCTGGAGGTCAATGGTTTTCTGAACATGTTTTTGGATGTAAGCCTAAAATAAGGTCTGTGTTTAACACAAGCTGAAGAGATTTTTGTCCTATGATATAAAACACGTCAGTAAATACCCCACCGGTGAATTTAAAAACGGCGGATGCTAACAAGTGTCTAAATGAGACGACTAGACGTCATCACGCCCAACATTACCCGCCTTTAGCTTAACGGTGGTGACGTGAAGTCATGTGACCGTGCTGTAGTTCCTTTATAGCCCAACATTAGCCTCCTTTAGATTAGCGGTGGTGACGTGAAATCATGTGACCGTGCTGTAGTTCCTTTGTAGCCCAACATTAGCCTCCTTTAGCTTAGCAGTGGTGACGTGAAGTCATGTGATCGTGCTGTAGTTCCTTTGTAGCCCAACATTAGCCTCCTTTAGCTTAGCAGTGGTGACGTGAAGTCATGTGATCGTGCTGTAGTTCCTTTGTAGCCCAACATTAGCCTCCTTTAGCTTAGCAGTGGTGACGTGAAGTCATGTGATCGTGCTGTAGTTCCTTTGTAGCCCAACATTAGCCTCCTTTAGCTTAGCGGTGGTGACGTGAAGTCATGTGATCGTGCTGTAGTTCCTTTGTAGCCCAACATTAGCCTCCTTTAGCTTAGCAGTGGTGACGTGAAGTCATGTGATCGTGCTGTAGTTCCTTTGTAGCCCAACATTAGCCTCCTTTAGCTTAGCAGTGGTGACGTGAAGTCATGTGATCGTGCTGTAGTTCCTTTGTAGCCCAACATTAGCCTCCTTTAGCTTAGCGGTGGTGACGTGAAGTCATGTGATCGTGCTGTAGTTCCTTTGTAGCCCAACATTAGCCTCCTTTAGCTTAGCGGTGGTGACGTGAAGTCATGTGACCGTGCTGTAGTTCCTTTGTAGCCCAACATTAGCCTCCTTTAGCTCAGCGCTGGTGACGTGAAGTCATGTGACCGTGCTGTAGTTCCTTTATAGCCCAACATTAGCTTTTTACTTCAGAAATCATAAAGTGATGTTAATATGTGGAGATTATCCTGCTGAACAAAACATGTAAGTATCATAAATGTTTTTTTTTACACAGAGATTATTTTCTGCAATAATCCAAAATCACATGAAATCCCATTGGGTTTTTTTGGAGGGAACAAACGAGATGCTATCTTCAGGGTCAGCCTGCAGTAATGCGTCATCACTGCACCACTCATACATCTCGGAGTGATCAAGTTAGGAAAGAAAAGTCTTTCTGTCTCTAATGCTGAGAGGCTTAGCTGAAACTCCGGCAGAATCAGCAGGGAGGAGAAAATAATGTGTCGCAGAAAATATGCTTACAGCAGAGGAACCCCTGAGGTCTGCAGCTGTGAAAAAGTGCACAAACGAGATTATAGTTAGTGACTTAGCATCACTTGTGACCTTGTCCTTCCGGCTCTGGAGCAAAAGGGCTTAATATCAGCACACATTTAGAGTTTCATAACGACCAGCTGACATTTATAGGGAGGCAGGACCGGAGAAAACAAGAGGGGAGGGAAATGAAAGAGATTTAAGTTCTTTCATCCTCAGCAAAATGCACTAAAATGAAAGCCTGGGGGCATTTAGTGCGTGCTAAAAAACATGGAAGAAGGCAAGGCTTGCGTGCGTGTGTTTTCTTTTTTTGAACCGGGAAGAAATTAATAGATGCTATAAGAAAAGTCTCAGAGGGGAAAGTGCTGATGTCCTTCACATGAACGCTGTAGAAAAAGCTGCCCGAATCACACACACTCTATGAAGCGATACTGAAAACACACACTGGTGCACAGCATATATTCTTAAACACACACACACACACACACACACACACACACACACACACACACACACACACACACACACACACATAACTGTATATCTGTACTTGTGAGGGCCTTTCACTGCCATTGTTTGACCCAAAGCGGTACATTGGGTTTTATTTACACGTGTCAAGATATCTCGTCTTTTTAAATTCATTCATAAACATTCATCCGTTTGCATCTTGCTAATTATGTATCTAATATCTCATATTCCATTTACTTGTATAGACTCTTCTTGCACTATTTCTATTTTATTTTTTATTTACTTGCACTATTTTATCTGTTTTATTTGTTCTATGTCCTCTACATTGCACTGTTGGAGGAGCCTGTGACCTAAGTGTGTCATTGCCACACCTACACTGTAGCTGTTGCACATGGTGATAAAGCCTTGAATCTTGAATTTAATCCAATCACCGGACCTGGGGGGACAGAGCCTTCTCCGTCGCTGCCCCTCCCTCTGGAACTCACTCCCCCAACCCATCAGAGACTGCACTGACCTCACCACCTTCAAAACACTCACCTCTTCAATCTGGCTTTCAATGTGTGATTGTTTTTGTATTATTTGACTTTAACTTTAACTATATATTTATTTGTTGTTCCTTCCTTTTCCCTTCACTATATCTGTAAAGCGTCTTTGAGCACCTGTAAAAGCGCTAACAAATTAAATCTATTATTATTATTAATCTTAAATTTGTTTGAATCAGTTTGCTTTTCCACCAACCAGAGTGCTGGCGTCAGCGTTTGTTTTAAGTCGCAGCATTTCTTAGCAACGCCAGTAAATCACAACTGTTAGAGATTAATTCTGTCTTACTCCTAAGATATGTAACTGTTTATGACCAACCCTGACTCTGTTATCTCCTTTAAGGAATGTGCTGCTGCACTCATATGTGGATATTCTCAGTTTTATGACCGGTCAACTCTCGGTCACAAATGGTTTATGGGTGAGAACGCTGGCTTCGAGGCCATTAAGGGTCAGACGCAAGTGATTCAGGGAGCCCAGCTGTTTAGATTATCTCCCCCAATATGTTGATTCTCTCTCTAATTAGTTCAAAGGTCTATCGAGAGAGGCTGGTCAGAATTGATATGGCAACCGACCCATGCAGTCAGAACCTCTGGCTGCTGTGACTTGTGATGTGAAATTCTCCGGCCGATACTTGTAATAAACCATCAGTGTTTGACATCAAAGCTCCAGCTCTCCTAGTGTCTCTCTGAGTCCTGACTCTCCATTGCTGCAGAAGTTTCCCTTACAACAACAACAACAACAACAATGCTTCTTTTGAAGCCATATCAAATTAAAGAATGACTTCTGGATCCAGGTTCCTCTCCACAGAAACCTGGTTCGCAATACGGCAGCGAACACTTTGTTAAAGGGGTCATAAAAACAATAAAAAGGAGCAAGGAGCTCTTTTCTGATTAAATGCTGCGGGGGGCTTTGCACACCGCCAAGCAGCTATATGGACACCAAGGTCTTTACGACATATACGATAATACTTTCATGGTCAGAGCAAGTCTGAAATTGGACTTGCATCACAGCAGCTCCATGTGTAACATCAAATGTGTGCGAATGTAAACTGTGAACATTTATGGCTGAATTTAGCTGAAAAAGCAGAAAAAGCTGAATGTGTTATTAGCTGAATGGTAGCTGCTTTTAGCTACAAAAATGCAGAAAAAGCTTAATATTTCAAAGAAAATGTTTAAAAAAAGTTAGAAACCACAACATGTAGCCTTGATGTCCTGAACAGGCTGAATAGTTTAATATTTGAATGATTTCTGTAGCTGAAAATAAGCTGAAGTTATGGAGAGCCAAAGTATTGGCTGAAATAATAAGTTTAAGGTGAAGAATATAGATTTGAAGAACTATATCAAAACACAATACATGAAAAACAAACAACAAACATTTAACATGACATCACGATCAGTGAGAGAAAACATGCTTTAAGAGCCTTTCTCTCTTGTGTGTGTGTGTGTGTGTGTGTGTGTGTGTGTGTGTGTGTGTGTGTGTGTGTGTGTGTGTGTGTGTGTGTGTGTGTGTGTGTGTGTGTGCGTGTGTTTGTGTGTGTGCGTGTGTGTGTACGATAACGATAATACTTTAATGGTCAGATCAAGTCTGAAATTGGACTTGCATCACAGCAGCTCCATGTGTAACATCAATAGACACATATCAAGCATAAAACAAAACGTTAATGGACTTGATGCACAAACTTTTCCTAAAAAACAACTATATTTCACCGAAACAAAAAAAGCGATGTTTACATTAATAAAGCCACCATCAGGCTTTGTTGTCATGATACACTTTAATTGTCACGTTGTACCGCATCGCAGGTATCCCACTGAACATCCTCTTCCAACATGAGAGTAACGTGATAACAAAGGTACCCCAACTGTAGCTGTGAACATGACAGGATGTGAGATTACCTAGAAGAGCATCAGGACTGTTTGAGGCAGATGATAGCTATGTGATTAACATGATGATTCAGCCTCTATGGAGAGAGACATCAAGCATGCTCATTTCTGACGTGGAGCTAATCTGAAGTAAACATTGAATACTGCTTTCTATTCCTCCATGTTGTGACTGTGTAACTCCCTCTCTTGGATATCAGCATGTGAAGGACACTGTTCAGGAACTAGTTGATGCTCTGTATGTGATGACTCCTTCCAGATTTTGAGAAAAAGTCAGAATTTTGAGATTTTTAGAAAAAGTCAGATTTTTTTTAGATGTTTAGAAAAAGTCAGAATTTTGAGATTTTTTTAAAAAGTCCGAATTTTGAGAATGTTGTACATGACAGGATGTACTGCTTTCCATTCCTCCATCTTGTGACTGTGTAACTCCCTCTCTTGGATATCAGCATGTGAAGGACACTGTTCAGGAACTAGTTGATGCTCTGTATGTGATGACTACTTCCATTCTGGAGAGGATCACAGATACATGGATCCTGAGATTGAAGGTGATGAGGGATTATTAACATTTTGAAGTATTCAGAAAAAGTCAGAGTTTTTGAGATGTTGAGAAAAAGTCAGAATTTCGAGAAAAAGTTAAAAAAAAATAGATTTTTGAGAAAAAGTCGACATTTTGAGAAAAAGTCATATTTTTGAAAAAAGTCAGAATTTTCTGAGAAAAAGTCAGAATTTTGTGATTTTGAGAAAAAGTAATTTTTTTTGGAGAAAAAGTCAGGATTTTGAGATTTTGAGGGAAAAGTCAGGATTTGGAGAAAATGTCAGAATGTTGAGAATTGTGTACATGACACATGAACAGGACACCGTTCAGGAACTAGTTGGTGCTCTGTATGTGATGACTACTTCCATTCTGGAGAGGATCACAGATACATGGATCCTGAGATTGAAGCTCAAGCCGGTGATCGGTGATATTTTTCTAACAACAACACATTGGAAATGTTGTCTGCAGTCTCGTCACGTACAGTGGGGACGGCACCTTTTATATTTTCATGTCTCACATTTACAGCGAAGCGTAAAGACAGGAAGTGTTTCGCTCACAGAGCTTGCTAGTGAGAGGAGAACACAGCAGCAATTTTGATTCCCGTGCTTTGGACCCAGCTGGTTAGTCTTTTTACACCAAAAGTGCAGTGTTCTGCTTGATCAAACCTGACACTTCTCTGTGACTCACTGCAGAGCCACAGAGGAGCCGGAGAGAAAAATGCCACTTTGTGAAAATGCCACTGAGCTAAACCGCAGAAAAGAAGACTAGAAAAAGTGAGGTCTGAGATGTATTCACTGAAAGGCTTTTGCTGCAAACAAAAGTACACACATCCTTTACTCAAGTAGACGTACACACATCCTTTACTCAAGTAGAAGTAAAGAGGCTTTGAAATGTACTTCAGTAGAAAGTACCCATAACTAGCAGCTCTTTTAAAGAGTACCTGACCTGAGTAGAAAGTACAGGTATTTGTGTTCAAAATGTGAGAAGTAGAAAGTACAGGTATTTGTGTTCAACATGTAAGAAGTAGAAAGTACAGGTATTTGAGTTCAACATGTAAGAAGTAGAAAGTACAGGTATTTGTGTTCAACATGTAAGAAGTAGAAAGTACAGGTATTTGAGTTCAACATGTAAGAAGTAGAAAGTACAGGTATTTGAGTTCAACATGTAAGAAGTAGAAAGTACAGGTATTTGTGTTCAACATGTAAGAAGTAGAAAGTACAGGTATTTGAGTTCAACATGTAAGAAGTAGAAAGTACAGGTATTTGTGTTCAACATGTAAGAAGTCAAAGTAAAAAGTCTTCAGAAACATGTAGTTAAGTACCGTAAGGAAGTATTTGTACTCCACTACTTCCCCCCTCTGGATAAAGGGTTAATAACTCTTGTGACATAGAGGACTTTTATTAATTGAACATGGTTTTGATTCGGGTCCATGTGGAAAAAAAGGTCAGGTTGTTGTTCACACTAAAGGATCAGAGTATTGAAAGTCTCCGAAATGCCCTTTCATTGGCATGAACACATGGTGAAAATGTTATATGCAATATATGCAACGACGACACCTAGAAGGCAGGCCCTATAGTATTTGAACAACTTTCCTACAAACCTGAAGTTTGGTGGGTTTATGTAACCCAAACATATTGGAGTGAGTCGTTAAACCAAAAGGAAGTAGTTTTCTTTGACCATTCGATGCTGCTGTATTTGAACAAACTCTTAAAATCTCAAGACTTTAAGGATCAAACATCGTTAAAGTCTTTACTGTTAAAAAAGATCCTTATGCCGTAAAACAGGAAGTCAATGTAACTCGAGGATATGATACAAATAGTGCAGTTTATATTAGATTTAGATGACGTAAGAATAAATGTACTCTACTGATCCCAAATTGCACATTAAAGCAGTAAAGTGTCTACAGAATAGTTTACACAAAATGAAACAAACAGAATAAGTTGGATATCGATCGAGTTTCAGTCCTGCTGTAGCTCAAGGACACAAACACTTCTCTTTGATGTCTTATAAGACCATAAAATCCCAGCATATAAGCTTTTTGATTGCACTGCACGGTCAGAGAGAAACCTCACCCCTAAAATATCGAACGGTCACCTCTGAGGTTGTTTTTTAATGAGCTCCACACCTCCACATCTCTCCGTTTCCTCCTCCTGCAGCTCGGCTCTAATGCTCCACTAATTCCTGCTGGCTTTTAAAACCACCAGAGACACACCGGCCTGTTTACAGTTTCATTTCAGACTTAATTATCCTCACGGTAAACAACACACGGGGGGGATTAGGTACAACTCTGCAGAAAAATAAATACTGTCTGTCAAGGAGACGTCTGTCCACCGTCTGAAAAAGCTTTATTCTGCGTGATTCCTCCATTTTTATATTACTGAGGTAAGTTGAGGGGGTTCAACACACAAAGCATGTACGGATATGCTGTTTAGAATAAGAGAGGGGACATATGGTTATGTAGAAAAGACATGAAACAGTGGATTTTGCTTAAAGGTGACCTTCAAATGGTTCCCAGGTTGAACAAACCCAGCCCCAACATGGAACTAGACAGAGATGGCAAAAGTACACACATCCTTTACTCAAGTAGAAGTACAGATACTTGTGTTTAAAAATACTCTGGTGAAAGTAGAAGTACTGACTAAACTTCTTTACTCAAGTAAAAGTAAAGAGGCTTTGAAATGTACTTCAGTAAAAGTACCCAGGTATTTGAGTTCAACATGTAAGAAGTAGAAAGTACAGGTATTTGTGTTCAACATGTAAGAAGTAGAAAGTACAGGTATTTGAGTTCAACATGTAAGAAGTAGAAAGTACAGGTATTTGGGTTCAACATGTAAGAAGTAGAAAGTACAGGTATTTGGGTTCAACATGTAAGAAGTAGAAAGTACAGGTATTTGTGTTCAAAATGTGAGAAGTAGAAAGTACAGGTATTTGTGTTCAAAATGTGAGAAGTAGAAAGTACAGGTATTTGTGTTCAAAATGTAAGAAGTAGAAAGTACAGGTATTTGAGTTCAACATGTAAGAAGTAGAAAGTACAGGTATTTGTGTTCAAAATGTGAGAAGTAGAAAGTACAGGTATTTGTGTTCAAAATGTAAGAAGTAGAAAGTACAGGTGTTTGAGTTCAACATGTAAGAAGTAGAAAGTACAGGTGTTTGAGTTCAACATGTAAGAAGTAGAAAGTACAGGTATTTGAGTTCAACATGTAAGAAGTAGAAAGTACAGGTATTTGAGTTCAACATGTAAGAAGTAGAAAGTACAGGTATTTGAGTTCAAAATGTAAGAAGTAGAAAGTACAGGTGTTTGAGTTCAAAATGTAAGAAGTAGAAAGTACAGGTGTTTGAGTTCAAAATGTAAGAAGTAGAAAGTACAGGTATTTGAGTTCAACATGTAAGAAGTAGAAAGTACAGGTATTTGTGTTTGAAATGTAAGAAGTAGAAAGTACAGGTATTTGAGTTCAAAATGTAAGAAGTAGAAAGTACAGGTGTTTGAGTTCAAAATGTAAGAAGTAGAAAGTACAGGTATTTGTGTTCAACATGTAAGAAGTAGAAAGTACAGGTATTTGTGTTCAACATGTGAGAAGTAGAAAGTACAGGTATGTAAGAAGTAGAAAGTACAGGTATTTGGGTTAAAATGTAAGAAGTCAAAGTAAAAAGTCGTCAGAAAAATAAGTAGTGGAGTAAAGTACTGTTACCAGAAAAATGTACTTAAGTACGGTAACAAAGTATTTGTACTCCACTACTTTCTACCTCTGACTAGAACAGATCATTTAAGGGGTATGTTGTGTATAAAACAGATTTCTCACCCCGTACACCAGCTCCCCGACCATCCCGTTCCAGATCTTCGTCTCCGGGTCCCTGGCTCCGTACTTCCCGTCAGGAACGATGGAGATCTTGTATCGGATACCGATGTGTTTGGCGATCTCCGAGGCCAGGTCGACGCAGTAACCCTCGTACTGGTCGTTGCCCTCGTACATCTCCCAGTTCTTCTTCAGCATCACGTAGGGACCCTCCTACACAGGGACCACAACCGTGAGACAGACACACAAACACTCGCACAATCCACACGACAACAACAACACAACAGAATGACAAACAAGAAGTACTTTAACACCACCAGGGTCGCGTTAAAACCAAGCCCCCAGGAATTGCTCCGGACTCTGAAGAAAATATTCGTTGTGTCCAAACGGCGGTACTACCATTTCCGTATCAGTCCGTGACGTCACTGGGCCCAGAAAGACTTTTCCCCATTGACTAACATTGAGAAAGAGACGTCTGTAATTCAGACGTAATTCAATACTTTTTTTTTATACTAAATAAACAACCCAGTATGAACTGTTGTAGGGCCCTTATTAGAATCATTAGGTCCTAAGAGTTGTAAAATGCACTAAAAGCTGAATCTGGATTTATTTTCTCTCTCCATTCAATCTACTTAGCCGAGAGGGGGCGGGGTTTAATTACAGGAGGCGGGGCTTAAGGGAAATTGGAGGATTCGACCACTAGGAGTGCTATAGTGACGGAATTTGTATATCCTTCACTTAAAGGTCTCCTATTATACTATTTGTAGGTATACATTACAGGTCTCAGGTATATAAAAACATGTCTCTGAAGTGTTTTGCTCAAAATTGGCAACTGTTGGTCAATTCAACAAATACATTTACTATACATATACGTAAGCTGGCACACTATGAAAAAACTCATAAAAGTAACGTATTTATGGAGTCCTATATGTGGTTACATTTGTCTGAAAATACTTCTACCTACTGAGGGTAATTTGAATGCAGGACTTTACCTGCAGTAGAGTACTTTTAGGTTTAGGTTAAAGGTCTCCTATTACAGTGTTTTTAGGCATATATTATAGGTCTCAGATATATACAAACAGATCATCGTAGCATTGTAGCATCATACCCCTCTCTTGCATTCCTGTATGGCAGACGTGTGTTTATATCCAGTGATGGAAGAAGTACATCCTTCACTTAAGTAGACGTAATTACTCCATTACAAGTAATAGTCCTCAATTGAAAGGGAAACTTAAGTAGAAGTACAGACGTATTATTTTGTATATATTGATTGTTGTGCTTTTATTTATGTCTTTAATGTGTGCATATGTATAAATGTGTCTGTCGATCTCTCTGTCTGTACACACAAACTGAAAGATTGAAAATAAAATTGCCTACAAATTGTAAAGTTTCAAATAGAAGGAAAACTATTTGCTGCACGAGTATGCAGTTTATGTTTTTCTCTCCTTTTCATTGAGGAGACGCTTTGTGAAATAACAATTCTAGTAACACAGAAAAGCAGCAGACAAACGGGCGAACATAAACATAAGAAATGTAGGCGTTAAATGTTTTAAAATGTTAAGCCTCAAGGACACACACGATGCACAATTGTTTTGATTTTTACAATAAAACTTCCCAGTTCAGTCGTTCTTCAGGACATTTAGATTGTAATCAAAACCAAATTATACCTTTTTGGAGAAAAAACCTCAAAGAAATCAGCAGTTTGGCACCATCACTGATTGATGCGCTGCAGTAATTGGGATTATGGCTCATTTCCCTCCAAAATCAAGTCCACATAATCAGAAGCCAGGCGCTATAACGACACATCGCAGAGCCAGGCGCTATAACGACACATCGCAGAGCCAGGCGCTATAACGACACATCACAGAGCCAGGCCCTATAACGACACATCACAGAGCCAGGCGCTATAACGACACATCAGAGAGCCAGGCGCTATAACGACACATCACAGAGCCAGGCGCTATAACGACACATCACAGAGCCAGGCGCTATAACGACACATCACAGAGCCAGGCGCTATAACGACACATCACAGAGCCAGGCGCTATAACGACACATCGCAGAGCCAGGCGCTATAACGACACATCGCAGAGCCAGGCGCTATAACGACACATCGCAGAGCCAGGCGCTATAACGACACATCGCAGAGCCAGGCGCTATAACGACACATCACAGAGCCAGGCGCTATAACGACACATCACAGAGCCAGGCGCTATAACGACACATCACAGAGCCAGGCGCTATAACGACACATCACAGAGCCAGGCGCTATAACGACACATCACAGAGCCAGGCGCTATAACGACACATCACAGAGCCAGGCGCTATAACGACACATCACAGAGCCAGGCGCTATAACGACACATCACAGAGCCAGGCGCTATAACGACACATCACAGAGCCAGGCGCTATAACGACACATCACAGAGCGTGGCGCTATAACGACACATCACAGAGCCAGGCGCTATAACGACACATCACAGAGCCAAGCGCTATAACGACACATCACAGAGGCAGGCGCTATAACGACACATCACAGAGCCAGGCGCTATAACGACACATCACAGAGCGTGGCGCTATAACGACACATCACAGAGCCAGGCGCTATAACGACACATCACAGAGCCAGGCGCTATAACGACACATCACAGAGCCAGGCGCTATAACGACACATCGCAGAGCCAGGCGCTATAACGACACATCACAGAGCCAGGCGCTATAACGACACATCACAGAGCCAGGCGCTATAACGACACATCGCAGAGCCAGGCGCTATAACGACACATCCCAGAGCCAGGCGCTATAACGACACATCACAGAGCCAGGCGCTATAACGACACATCACAGAGCCAGGCGCTATAACGACACATCACAGAGCCAGGCGCTATAACGACACATCGCAGAGCCAGGCGCTATAACGACACATCAGAGAGCCAGGCGCTATAACGACACATCACAGAGCCAGGCGCTATAACGACACATCACAGAGCCAGGCGCTATAACGACACATCACAGAGCCAGGCGCTATAACGACACATCACAGAGCGTGGCGCTATAACGACACATCGCAGAGCCAGGCGCTATAACGACACATCACAGAGCCAGGCGCTATAACGACACATCACAGAGCCAGGCGCTATAACGACACATCAGAGAGCCAGGCGCTATAACGACACATCAGAGAGCCAGGCGCTATAACGACACATCACAGAGCCAGGCGCTATAACGACACATCACAGAGCCAGGCGCTATAACGCCACATCACAGAGCCAGGCGCTATAACGACACATCACAGAGCCAGGCGCTATAACGACACATCACAGAGCCAGGCGCTATAACGACACATCACAGAGCCAGGCGCTATAACGACACATCAGAGAGCCAGGCGCTATAACGACACATCACAGAGCCAGGCGCTATAACGACACATCACAGAGCCAGGCGCTATAACGACACATCACAGAGCCAGGCGCTATAACGACACATCACAGAGCCAGGCGCTATAACGACACATCACAGAGCCAGGCGCTATAACGACACATCGCAGAGCCAGGCGCTATAACGACACATCGGACTTTCTCCTGATGTTTTCGGGAACAAATCACAGAGCCAAAGCTGCCACATTCACTACAAATTAAACCGGCAACAACATTACATGACATGTTACTTGTTAGCATAGGCGGATTTTGCCCCCCCTAGTGGCTGAAATATGTTACAGCATTACTACGTCGAAAACTTTTCCAATAGAAATATTTCGTATTTTAATAAGGTAGGACACTCGTTAATAATACTGTAGCGTCTTAAAGTAACCAAAGGATATAGTAGTTATCAAATAAGTATAAGATGTGCACAGTTATGATAAGTTTTACAGTTATGTTTAATATGTAATCATAATGCACTGGGGGGAGAGACCTCCCCTTCCATATGAGTGTGTGTACGGCGGGCATGGAAAAGTCATACTCAGTGCGGTGAGCGCTGGCTTTATTGGTATCCGTAGCACCCCACGCAATAGTTGGGACTGTGTACTGACGTCAGGTTTTCCCCCCCAATCGCAAATGTCAAACTCCGCCTATGCTCTTTAGACGCTTTTATCAAATCAAATCAAGTTTTATTTATAAAGCACATTTATAAACGATGTTTGGTCGAGCCAAAGTGCTGTACATAAAATAAAAATAGCCTACAGTAGAGACACTTTACAGCAAATACAACAGCTCAGATTGTTCAGAATATCAGTATGAGAAAAACGACACCCTCTGTCCTTAGACCCTCTGTCCTTAGACCCTCTGTCCTTAGACCCTCTGTCCTTAGACCCTCTGTCCTCAGACCCTCACATCGTACAATAACATATCCAAAGCGACTTACATACTCAATACTGTGGGCAATACCCACAGGAGCAATTTGGGATGAAGTGTCTCAGGGACACAACGACGGCAGTGGGGTTTGAACCTGTGCTCCCCTGATCCGAACACCAACGCTCTATCCACACGCCTCCAACAGAATTTGAAGTTCATTGAGATGCAACTTCCCTATACTCATTGTACATGTACCTCGTGTCTTTTTCATCAAACAATCACATATTCTTACATAGTTGTTCATCTTTGGTGCTGGCTATTTAAGCGCGACGATTTAGTGTTTCTTACCTAATCATGTCTGCAAAATAATTAGCAAGAATTTTACTTCTGGACTCTTAAATTAGGCTCATTTTGGGGATTGTATTAGTATTTTTTGCCTCTACTGTGACATGAGACAAAAGCCTTTGCAGACCATTGACATGCACTAAAACCTATATGACACTACAGGAAATGGAAAACCCAAAAAGCAGAGTAGGTCTCCTTTAAATAAATTCCACCACTTTGTAGAAGAAACTTCCCTTCTACGCATTGTACCTGTACCTTTTGTCTTTTTCAACAAACTATCAGATATTTTCTTCCATAGTCGTTTATCTTTGGTGCTCGTTATTTAAGCGTGACAATTTCGTGTTTATTTCTGCAGAAAATGAGCAAGAATTGTACTCTCGGCTCATTTCCAGGTTCATTTTAGTTTTGTGTGCCTCTACTGTGACATGAGACATGAGGATTTTTTTGCTTTTGAAGACCATTTACATGCACTAAAACATAACACACGACCGGAAAGGAAAAACTTCAAAAAGTAGAATAGGGCTTCTTTAAATAACTTCCCCACTTTGCAACAAACCTAAATGTCCACTTGCTTGAAGCAGAAAAAGGGGGATGCATGTATAATCGTGTCACACTCAGACAGGAAAAAGAGCAGGAGGGAAGAGTGACTCAGCAGAACAGGAGGCAGACATGAAGCTGGAGGGAAAGAGCTGCAAACTCTGTGACTCAAAACAACTTGCAGTAATCAGAGGTGGAGACCTGTGTCTACTCTGCAGGGTATGGATCATTAGTTGCAAGAAGAATGATGTTAATGTAACCATTGCAAGATTCTGTATCCATATCTCCAAACGAATGAGTTTTGTCACGTACGCCAGAAGAGGACTCTTTAAAGTAGAGACACTACATACTGATATACACCTGAACATCAGCAGGAGAGAACTCTTTAAAGTAGAGACAAGACATACTGATATACACCTGAACATCAGCAGGAGAGGACTCTTTAAAGTAGAGACACTACATACTGATATACACCTGAACATCAGCAGGAGAGGACTCTTTAAAGTAGAGACACTACATACTGATATACACCTGAACATCAGCAGGAGAGGACTCTTTAAAGTAGAGACACTACATACTGATATACACCTGGACATCAGCAGGAGAGGACTCTTTAAAGTAGAGACACGACATACTGATATACACCTGGACATCAGCAGGAGAGGACTCTTTAAAGTAGAGACACTACATACTGATATACACCTGAACATCAGCAGGAGAGGACTCTTTAAAGTAGAGACACTACATACTGATATACACCTGAACATCAGCAGGAGAGGACTCTTTAAAGTAGAGACACGACATACTGATATACACCTGAACATCAGCAGGAGAGGACTCTTTAAAGTAGAGACCCTACATACTGATATACACCTGAACATCAGCAGGAGAGGACTCTTTAAAGTAGAGACACTACATACTGATATACACCTGAACATCAGCAGGAGAGGACTCTTTAAAGTAGAGACACTACATACTGATATACACCTGAACATCAGCAGGAGAGGACTCTTTAAAGTAGAGACACTACATACTGATATACACCTGAACATCAGCAGGAGAGGACTCTTTAAAGTAGAGACCCTACATACTGATATACACCTGAACATCAGCAGGAGAGGACTCTTTAAAGTAGAGACACTACATACTGATATACACCTGAACATCAGCAGGAGAGGACTCTTTAAAGTAGAGACACTACATACTGATATACACCTGAACATCAGCAGGAGAGGACTCTTTAAAGTAGAGACCCTACATACTGATATACACCTGAACATCAGCAGGAGAGGACTCTTTAAAGTAGAGACACTACATACTGATATACACCTGAACATCAGCAGGAGAGGACTCTTTAAAGTAGAGACACTACATACTGATATACACCTGAACATCAGCAGGAGAGGACTCTTTAAAGTAGAGGAAGTGATTTCCACACTTATCTGAGTCTATAAATCAGGTCGTAAAATGCACCACTTGCAGACTTTAAATAATCAGGGTTAGGCCACATCTGTCTGCACTATATGTTAGAGGTCGTTAGATGTAACCGTTGCACGCTCTCATGTCTCTCTAGACAAATCGCTCTTGCCATGCACGGCAGCAGGTTGCATATTGAAACAGGAGCAGTTTATTCCCGAGTTGTGTTTGCTTGACATCGCCTCGGGCCGGAGCGAGTAAACCAAAGTCTCCTCGGTGCAGAGAGAGAATGCTCCAAATGCTATACTTTACAACACTATGATTAATCTAGTCTGCAGCATCAGGACACAATGAAGATGTTCTCCCTCTGAAATCTATGTTGATTATGTGTTCGGCAACTAATCACAGAGCCTGCCAAATTCATAAAGAAATGTAACAACAGAATTTGAAGTTCATTGAGATGCAACTTCCCTTCCACGCACTGTATGGAGAGTCTAATGTACATTCCCAAAGATATTGAAGTGACTGTAATTTTGTATATATTGTTTTGAAACGGAGGATGCTCTAAAGTATTGGTATGAAGGAAATCGTCCCTGACAAATATTGCGTTTAACTAAAGAGTGTCTGACACTTATAACATACGCAATAACACAATCTAAATGTTTAAACACACATGAAACGGCTGTGGAGGTCTTCGGGTAAAGATATAATTAACAAGAACCAGGTTCAGATGCTCTTAATTTGTATTAAATATATCAATAAACCCCAGGGGGGAAGGGTTAGGGTTCAGGTTAGGTAGCAGTTCAACCATATTAGCATACATTAAATAAATACTTTTACAAACATAAGAAGTTCAAGTATGTATAGAGGACTCTAGTCTTATTATAACTGAAACACATTAAAGAAATAATTAACTTTGAAGGCTTTAGCTGTCCTACTATAATTAAAGTGAAGCAGGACCATGTTTACTACAACCCTGTACAAACAATGTCTGAAGTTCATTTAATTACATTTTTATTTACACGTCTCCAACTCACAGTAGAAGTTATGACAGTTGTACCGAAGCTCGACCAATGCGTAATTTACAAGCTGATGTTGGCAGAAGCTTCTGGACGTATATCAGAGCGGGAACATGTGATTAATGACGGCAGCAGCAGATAACTGTCAGTGTTTCTGGCACGAGAAGAGAGGACTGACAGCCAATCAATGATCCCAAACACACTGCTTCACTCACGGCCTAACGAGGCTAATTAAACATGCCATTAACGCACGCACGCACGCACACACACACACACGCACACACACACACACGTTACAGGACCAACTTAACAGAGTGGTGCAGTGATGACGTATTTACTTGATTTGTAATTTCTCTTATATCTCTTTTTATTTTGTATTCCCTATTTCCTTTGATGTGTCTGAAAGCACATGATAGATACAAATTGAATTCATGTTAATTACAGAAAAGGATGTTTGTTATGAACTATCATTAATGAACTATTGATAATTTGTCTTCATGATGGCTGATCATTGTAGTTTCCCTAGTAGTTGATTGTTAATTACACGAGATCAGTCGTTGTGCTTAAATGTGTATTTAAAAACAGAAGCTATTTGCCTTTACGCTCTGATGATAGAGTGGTTTTACGATAAGGCTTGCTAACTGCTCCGATATAACTGATCCTAAAACACGGAAAGGAGGACTGCTGCAATATACCACTGGGACACTTCATTAGGTTTAAACAAACACGACTCTCACCAACATTTAAAGCGTGAAAGGCAGCCGTAACTGTAATGCTCCTGTAATACCATGCTGCATAAAGCGTGATGGATATGAACAGGGATGATTATGAGAGCATCAGTCTTTCTAAGCTGTTGTAATGCTAACAGGAAGTGTGTAATGGACTGTACGCTGGGGCAGGTAGTCACAGAAAGGGACAGATTTACAGCAGACTTATTTACCACCTCACTTTATTCACCGTATGCTGCTGTAGGCGCTCAGCATTGCCTTAATATGTTGGTACATCTGTTTAATGTGTACTTGCTATGACTTTGCATAGCATCACCAACCTTGCCGACTATTACTTGCCACAGAAACTGTTTATAAGCTTTTGAATTCATTTGTATTGGGTTACTAACATGTGATATCTTTGGCAATTTACAGCCATGTTTGGAGCTGCTGCAACAATGCTGTTATAATTACTCTCATGGCCAGAAGGGCCGAAACAATTCTGCACTGCAAGATAATCATAAAGAGATCATTCATATATATATTATATTAATGTGGCGGTAGCTAGTTTTAACAAACATTGGCTAGCCAGCTTATACGAAGCTAATGTACGCTATAGCCCGTTAAATAGATAGCACACATGAGCTAGCTTTCAAATAAGAGTGTTAACTTTCACTAGCCAGCTTGTTAGCTAACACAAGCTAGTTTACTCATTAGATAAGAAACGTTAGCTAGCTAGCTTGTTAGATAGATAGCTAACATCCGCAAGTTAAGATAAGATAAGATGGTACTTTATTGATCCCAATTTGGGAAATTGTTTAGCTTGATAGCTACACTTGCTAGCTAAATAGCACACTGACTGAATTGAATTCAGCTATGAAAACTTGTTTTGACTCATTTGAAAACTGTGGACCTTTGTCTCCCCTTCTGGCAGTGAGAGTTTTTATAAATTGTCCACATGAGCTTTATGCAGTACGACCGGCTGATTTTGGGCCATTTTCATGTCATCCTACATTACAACCACTAACAGAGGCTTGATGTGGTCCTGTAAAACAATTCCATAGTTAAATTGTAGCGGTGAATGATCCCAAATAAAAACTGGAAGAACTGACACTTTTACGTTTGAACCATAAGTGGTAAAATGGCCGGTGCGTCATGAGGAGAATATTCTAGGCTTCTTTGCAAAAATAACTTCAAATCAGAATGGGATTCAAGCCACACAAACACACGATGCATGACTCTAACACACACAAACAGGTGTAGTGGAGCTGGTTTAGTGAACAGATACTGTGCTGTCAGAGAGCCTCAATGGGTGTCCATCCGTGAGCTCCGTCCTTAAAAAAGACAGTGTCTTCCTCCCTCCATTTGCATTTCATTTTCCTCTCGAGTGGCTCCATTACGGCTCTGAGTTGCTCCATTTCTCGTTCACTTTCTCCATTAACAATGTTGCAGTGTGTCTCCTCTCGCCCCGTGTCTTTAGGGCTTCATTTTGGCTCGGGCGGGGGGTGAGGGGTTGTTGTTTCCATCACTGCCATTAAGGGGCTTTTCAAATCTTGCTTGCGTCCAACTGGGGCTCAGTTTCTTAAAATGGGGTTCCTCATCAGGGGCTGAAAAGAGGGAGGATTGTGCTGAGCTGTGACTCTCCATTTCCACCTCCTTCCCTCCTGCAATCAGCTCAACATCTGCCTGTTTTCCTGCATGTCAGAGTCACTGCTACAGCCACATATAGACCATGCAAATACCATTCATTTCCTGTCTGTGTAAAAATGCTCTGATTCTGAAGCTGTGTTTTATGAAGTCTTTTATCCGTGCAATAGGGACCTCAGTAACAGCAGCTGTGTGACTGCTCAGCGAGATGTTTATTGGTGCGATAAAAGAGAATGTAAGTGACGGTAGTTGATTCTGGAGTAGTTTATATTGAGGTTATAACAAGAAAAGCCCATTTCTTTAAGAGTCTCTTTACTGATTATGTTGTAACAAAGCGTGTTTAACCCCTGAACATTTGTCAGTTATAGCACTCAACACAAGGGCCTTCAGATGGGGGGGGGGGGGTCCACAGTTTGCATATTTCCTAGGATGTAATCAATGTGATGTTCAAGGAGTTATGTGGGATATCCAAAACACAAATGTCCCTATCGTAGCTGCTCTTTAATTCTGGTATATTGGGGCATCTATTGATGGATAATTGGTATTTCCTTATGGATTGCTCCCAGTTGAAGGCTGGAAACCAAACAAATATTTAACTGTTTGGTTTTTAAATTGGTCTACCATACATGAACTTTGCTACAAACTAATTCCTCTACTGGCAGTACAAGTAAATCCAAGCAAAGAAACATGCCTTAAATCCCAAAGCAGTTTTTAAAATGTAAAAGTATAGCATGTTTGCATCAATGATAAAATGCTGCGTCAAAAAGAAGAATTACCTAGGAATTCAAGGTTAATCAGGAAAAGGCGTAACAGAGGAACACTTGCAAATGCCTCATTAAAAACTGAGGTACTTTACAAGAGGCCGGTGAACACCATATTATGTCAGGTTGTAAATAAAGATTTATGAAGAAGGATGTGTGATGGATAGCCACTGAAATCTTGACTCTGCTTATACTGCTTATAAGATAGGTATTATTACACGGCTTAGTTGAATGCTCAATGCTGATTGGTCAATTTGGACATTCTGGGGGTCTGCTATTTTTCGCTCGCAGACTGTTGCTAAGGAGAACAGACCGTTGCTAAGGAGGATCAAGGGACTATGTGCAGTCATATCAGTCCGGTCAATTTAACACCAGCTGTGGCCACAATATATTTTCAGACAGGAAGTAAACACTAAAGGGAACAGCAGAAGGAGACATAAAGGAAGTAACCACTAAAGGGAACAGCAGAAGAAGACATAAAGGAAGTAACCACTAAAGGGAACAGCAGAAGAAGACAGGAAGTAAACACTAAAGGGAACAGCAGAAGAAGACAGGAAGTAAACACTAAAGGGAACAGCAGAAGAAGACAGACACTAAAAGTAAACACTAAAGGGAACAGCAGAAGGAGACAGACAGGAAGTAAACACTAAAGGGAACAGCAGAAGAAGACAGGAAGTAAACACTAAAGGGAACAGCAGAAGAAGACAGGAAGTAAACACTAAAGGGAACAGCAGAAGAAGACAGGAAGTAAACACTAAAGGGAACAGCAGAAGAAGACAGACATACAGGAAGTAAACACTAAATGGAACGGCAGAAAAAGACGGACAGGAAGTAAACACTAAAGGGAACAGCAGAAAAAGACGGACAGGAAGTAAACACAAAAGGGAACAGCAGAACAATACAGACAGGAAGTAAACACTAAAGGGAACAGCAGAAGAATATAGACAAGAAATAAACACAAAAGGGAACAGCAGAAGAAGACAGACATAAAGGAAGTAAACACTAAATGGAACGGCAGAAAAAGACGGACAGGAAGTAAACACTAAAGGGAACGGCAGAAGAAGACAGACAGGAAGTAAACACAAAAGGGAACAGCAGAAGAAGACAGACATACAGGAAGTAAACACTAAATGGAACGGCAGAAAAAGACGGACAGGAAGTAAACACTAAAGGGAACGGCAGAAAAAGACGGACAGGAAGTAAACACCAAAGGGAACGGCATAAAAAGACGGACAGGAAGTAAACACTAAAGGGAACAGCAGAAAAAGACGGACAGGAAGTAAACACTAAAGGGAACAGCAGAAGAAGACAGACAGGAAGTAAACACTAAAGGGAACAGCAGAAGAAGACAGACAGGAAGTAAACACTAAAGGGAACAGCAGAAGAAGACAGGCAGGAAGTAAACACTAAAGGGAACGGCAGAAAAAGACGGACAGGAAGTAAACACTAAAGGGAACGGCAGAAAAAGACGGACAGGAAGTAAACACCAAAGGGAACGGCATAAAAAGACGGACAGGAAGTAAACACTAAAGAGAACGGCAGAAAAAGACGGACAGGAAGTAAACACCAAAGGGAACGGCATAAAAAGACGGACAGGAAGTAAACACTAAAGAGAACGGCAGAAAAAGACGGACAGGAAGTAAACACCAAAGGGAACGGCATAAAAAGACGGACAGGAAGTAAACACTAAAGGGAACAGCAGAAAAAGACGGACAGGAAGTAAACACTAAAGGGAACAGCAGAAGAAGACAGACAGGAAGTAAACACTAAAGGGAACAGCAGAAGAAGACAGACAGGCAGGAAGTAAACACTAAAGGGAACGGCAGAAAAAGACGGACAGGAAGTAGACACTAAAGGGAACGGCAGAAAAAGACGGACAGGAAGTAAACACTAAAGGGAACAGGAGAAGAAGACAGACAGGAAGTAAACACTAAAGGGAATTTTTAAATCAATATTGTGAGTCAAGTCGGTGGTTTATTTAGTACATAGCCGTGTAATAAGTGAGATAATCGCTGCATATTATCCCTTACGTAAAGTCTCCTCGCGTTACATATTCCTAAGAACAGGTCTGCATGTGTGTGTGTGTGTGTGTGTGTGTGTGTGTGTGTGTGTGTGTGTGTGTTTGGTTTGCCGGTCTCTTACCATGATGGTGGTCACTACAACGGTTCGGTTTTCGATGCCAGACGTGTCGTTAGGATGCAGCGGAGAGTCCTGGATCAGAACCAGTTTGTCGGCATCGTTCCAGTAGCCGATCTGCAGGGAAATCAAGAAGTTAGATTGTGATTGTGTGTGTGTTTGTTCATGTGTGCATGCGAACATATTGTATAATGCAGCATGCACAACTTGTTTTGATGCAATCCCTGATGTGTTAACAGGAAGTGGAGCTCTTTGCACGACATCATTTGATGTCAAAGAACATGGAGGAAAAGCTCTGTCGATATATCGTCACAAAAATGCTAAGTTTTGGTAAGTCAAAATGGTGTTGCATCTTACATGTATGTGTTGCATTATCCCTGTGTGAACTCTTACCTGTTCTATTCTGTGTTTCACTTGTTTGCTGTTGCTTCTCTGACAACTATTTATTTCTCTACTGCAACTCTTCGATGCTAACGTTGTGGTATGTCAAGAAAAATCCAACATTTATGAGAAAAAAAGATAGTAAGTAATAAGTGTCAACATGTGTGGTTTTATTCTATGATGAGTCTTGATCAATGTCAATATTTCTTCATAGAATATGACATGTGTTCCTGATGATTTGTTAGCAGGATTAAAGAAAATCTATGGCCTGATTTTGATTAAACTTGGAGAAGATCCGGTAATGTTTTCCCTGAATTGGACCTGCATGGTTTGTCAAATTAATGTTGACTGAAAATCCATTCAATATCATAATATATATCTGTGTTTGGTTCGTTCTGTTTCCAGTGAAGGTCTTTGAATTGTGTTGAACATGAAAAGAATGTTAAACATAAAAGCCTTGGTCACAGCAGGTAGATTCAACATTATTTTCTCAAACTGTGGTTTCCAAATCCAAAATAGCACTTTCATGCTCATGTTGTTGTCATTTCAAATCATGCATTCATCAAGCTGTGATTCAACTTTAAAACAACAAGTCTTAACATTTACTCATTCCCCCGTTCTCATGCAATATTCCAATTTTAAGCCCAATGTTGTGCTGCTTCTTTTCTCCGCAAGCCATTTCATGTTCTCCTGACAGATCTCTCGTCTTCAGTCCTTCAGGGTCAAACTGACCGACTGGAACTGACAGACATGATATGTCGCGGTCACAGCATTTGCATCCTCCGTCTGTAGAGAGCAGCTACATGCACTACAAAATATGATTTTTTTATAAAGTGGTGCAGGGATGATGTCTTTTTAAAAGTTAGAATCTCTCTGGTTCCCTCGACAGAAAAAACAATGGGATTTTTCCATAGGACTTCCGATTAGGCAGTAAATAACCTCAACGTTTATGATACTTAGATGTTTGTTCAGCAGGATAATCTCTACATACTAACACTCCTTTATAATTAAGGATTAAAGAGCTAATGTTGGGCTATAAAGGAAGTACAGCACAGTCACATGACTTCACGTCAACACCGCTAAGCTAAAGGTGGCTAATGTTGGGCTATAAAGGAACTACAGCACGGTCACATGACTTCACGTCAACACCGCTAAGCTAAAGGAGGCTAATGTTGGGCTATAAAGGAACTACAGCACGGTCACATGACTTCACGTCAACACCGCTAAGCTAAAGGAGGCTAATGTTGGGCTATAAAGGAACTACAGCACGGTCACATGACTTCACGTCTCCACCGCTAAGCTAAACGCGGCTAATGTTGGGCTATAAAGGAACTACAGCCCGGTCACATGACTTCACGTCAACACCGCTAAGCTAAAGGTGGCTAATGTTGGGCTATAAAGGAACTATAGCACGGTCACATGACTTCACGTCACCACCGCTAAGCTAAAGGAGGCTAATGTTGGGCTATAAAGGAACTACAGCACGGTCACATGACTTCACGTCAACACCGCTAAGCTAAAGGTGGCTAATGTTGGGCTATAAAGGTACTACAGCACGGTCACATGACTTCACGTCAACACCGCTAAGCTAAAGGAGGCTAATGTTGGGCTATAAAGGTACTACAGCACGGTCACATGACTTCACGTCAACACCGCTAAGCTAAAGGCGGCTAATGTTGCCCGTGATGACATTTAGTCGTCTCATTTAGACACTTGTTAGCAACCACAGTTTTTTTAAATCCACCAGTTGGGTATTTACTGATGTGTTTTATATCATATGACAAACATCTCTTCAGCTTGTGTTAACCACAGACCTTATTTTAGGCTTACATTCAAAAACATGTTCAGAAAATCATTGACCTCCAGACAAGCTAACAGGAAGTGCTAAAATACTGACTCAATTTGGGTTTTAGGACTCATTTCTGCACCACTCTATAAACCAATCCAGTGTCAAAGTGATGGATATTTTAATAGACAAAGAGCTTTGACAGCAACTACAAGCTGCTATAAGTCAACTAACAAGGTGGGCAGCCGGCAGGAATGGAGAGCTGTGATTGGCCGAGGCCTCCTGTGTGTAGGGGCATTGGGATGATTGAGGAACATGGAAAATACGGGAACACACACACCCACACTGTGTCCTGACAGGACCCTCGCTATTCAAAGACAGGCCAAAGCAGCGTCTGATTGATGGTTCTTCCTGTCTGCTTCCTCCCTTCCTCCCCCCTCTACCTGATTGCTCTCTCTCTCTCTCTCTCTCTCTCTCTCTCTCCCTCTCTCTCTCTCTCATCCATCCTGTCACACCCAGAGCCTTTTTTTTGTTTTACATCCTACTTATGATAATAGAAAATGTCACAATATATATTCAGTTGTCACCTCAGCCTTCAAACGTTTCACATGACAGCAAAAGGAATATATTGCATATGCTAAAATATACAGACTAGACACATATAAATCAATATCAGAAATGTAGGCAGTGTGTTGTGGTTCTTTACCCGTCGCGGTCCATTATTCTTCAGCTCAAACACGTCCATTGTGTAGTTGACCCTGCGGCCATAGTGGTCAAACTGGACATTACCTGTTAATCCCTGCAGCCGGACCTGAGGACAGCACAGGAATAACAAACAGTATTAATTTACTGCATGGAAAGGGTGAAGGAAATACTGCAGCACATCCTTCAAAGGGGAACAAACAAGCTTTTTACAAAGTGTTAAAAGACATTCAGTACGAGTTGTTGGCATACACAGTATGTTGCATTGTACTATGCTGTTGTGCCACATGTATTGTTGACATTTACGTTTAGTGTTGATTTTAGTTTTGTTCTGTTATAACGCCTTGTGCTGAATGCTTTGGCAATATGTTTAAAATTTGGTCATGCCAATAAAGCGCCTTTGTATTATATTGTATTGTAGAAGGAGAACATGAAATAATGATATGATGGTATGATATTTAAAGCTAGAAATGTCAGGTCTGTTTGAGAGTGATAGACCGAACTACAGTGATTCTGCAAAAACGCAGGTGGCTCAGTGACTAATGACTGAGTGGCTCAGTCAGTAGGGGCTTGGACTGTGAGCTGCAGGGTCGCCGGTTCAAGTCCCCCGACCAAATGTAAATATGGAGTGTGGACTGCTACTTGGAGAGGTCCCAGTTCACCTCCTGCCCTGCCGTGTTGCCCATCCCTCCCAATTATTATTATTATATTAAAGCTAAACTAAACTCAATAATGGGCTTTTACGCATCCAGTGTACAGGGATAATTACACTTAGACGTGTTGCTCCATGCACAAAACATATAAACGGGCCAATCAAATGTGGCAGGACAAAATAATTGTGGCTTTAATGCATTATTGACAATGCAATTTTGTTGTATGGACATGTAATTACTTAGGAGACAAGGCTGTTATAACTGCATCCTGAATTACGTATTTTCTTCTGATTTAAGGTGTTTATTCTGAGGTAAAGTGGACCAAAACAAAAACAAAAGTGCTTGGTTAGATTAGAGAACCGTCTTGGTTTGGCTTAACATAAGTATGTTTGTTATGTAAATAAAGGAAGGGGTAACAAAAATGGATTTCAGGAGATGTTGAGCTCTTTCTGTTTGAAAGAAAACACTCTGTCCCCAGAGTCAGAACTAAACATGGTAAAGCAGCGTTCAGTTATTATGCTCCAAATATCTGGAACAAACTCCCAGAAACCTGCAGGTCCGCTGCAACTCTGACTACTTTTAAATCCAGGCTGAAGACTTTTCTTTTTGTCGCTGCTTTTCATTGAACTATTCATATCTTAGACTGCACTGTAACTTTTATCCATGTATTTTTTCTTTTAATGTTTATTTTATTATCTTTTCTTTTTAATGACTGATTTTAAATGCCATTTTCTTAATGTCTTTCATTTTTTGTAAAGCACTTTGAATTGCCTTGTGTTGAAAAGTGCTATATAAATAAACTTGCCTTGCCTTGCCTAGATTGGACTGATAATGTTAGAATGAATTACACTAAAGTACACCAGTGCATATTGACCACAACATATTACTATATCTACTGGAAAACTGTATGGGACTCCTTTGAATCCTACTTAAAGGAAAGGAAACACGTTGTTCCTGTAGGTATCTACACATCTGAGTTAATAATAATGATATGTGGGGTTCCTCAAGGCTCTATCCTGGGGCCTCTTCTCTTTAACATCTACTTGCTACAACTGATTCAGATAATGGAAAACATCAGAATAAGTTACCATAGCTATGCAGACGACACATGCATTTACGTAACAAGCACTGAGTAAGTGCATTAAACCAATCAATGACTGGATGTGCCAGAACTTTCTTCAATTAGACAAAGATTCCATTTAGGTAATTGTTTTTGGAGCCAAGAATGAACGAATAAAGTCAGTGCTGAGCTTAAATCGGTTAAAAACAATGGGAAAAGCCAGAAATCTAGGTGTGTTTATGGACTCTGACAATAATTTAAAGTACAGTCACATTGAGAAAATTACAAATTCACCTTAAGAATATATCTAGGATTAAAGGACTTTTTAATGTCTTTTAGCAGGATTTGGAAAAACGGTCATGTTACAGGTATTACAACAGGATGGAATTGGTTAAGTATTAAAGCCTGCTCCTTGAATAATTTGATTGATTGATTACAACTCAACACATTTCAGTTAAAAGCTGTGAATTAATACTTTTAAGTAAACTCACTGCCTTCGCTACGCATGCTACTGTAGGAAATATCGAACTTTTGTTTTAAAGCTAAACAGACAGCATATAACGTCAGTCTGTTGTTTTAGGGGTAGTTTAGTTCAAATCAGGAGGAAATCTTTCCTTGTGCCTCTCTCTCTCACCTGTTTGAGGGTGCGCTCCATATCGATGCCTTGGTTCCACGGGGCGGCGGGGTTAGCGAGACAATCGCCAGCGTTCCCCCGTCTGGAAATATCTACTTTCTGCCGGCGGAGGTTCCTGAACGCCTCGGCCATCACCATCACCCCGTCATAGGTCAGCGCTGACGTGTACTGATGAACAAAGAAGAGAAAATAACTGAACATCACAAGGACACTGTAACAGGGAGTAACAGATTACAAGTTACTACCTTTTTTAAGATCTATCTATCCATCCATCTATCTATCTATCCATCTGTCCATCCATCCATCCATCTCTCTCTCTCTCTATCTATCTCTATCTCTCTCTGTGTCTGTCTCTCTCTCTATCTAATCAGGATACAAAGAAAAACTGTAATCGATTACTACATTTTTATATCAAATATATTGGTTTCTTATTTTCTAAGGTTATACTGTTAAGTCTTACAACATCTTATTGTTGTTTATTATCTCTTGTTTTTATTTTGCATGATATTTGATAATGAGGTAATCCAAAACTAACGGAAAGTAATCCGGTTACTTTCATATTTTATACTCATATTTATTACTGATTACACTCCTGACATGTAGCTAGTTATTGTAACAGATGACATTTTTAAAGTAACCCTCAAAACAGCGTTCAACAACACAGGCTTATTGGATTTATTTAAGTGCAAACAAAACCCCAGCACCACGTGATTTTGTAAATTACAGTCTTTAGCTCCCTTGAAACCAGTCTGGTTTCAAGGCAGGTCACTCCACAGAAACTGCCCTCCTTGCTGTCACTGAGGAACTGCACACTGCCAAAGCAGCATCCCTCTCCTCTGTCATCATCATGTTGGACCCGTCAGCTGCATTCCACACGGTGAACCATCAGATCCTCCTTCGCACTCTCCAAGAACTTGGAGTTTCAGGCTCTGCACTTTCCCTCCTCACCTCATACCTCAAAGACCGTACCTACAGGGTAACTTGGAGAGGGTTCGAGTCCGAGCCTTGTCAATTAACTACAGGGATCCCTCAGGGCTCTGTTCTTGGTCCCCTCCTCTTCTCCCTGTACACAAACTCGCTCGGATCAGTCATTAGCCCGCATGGTTTTTCATACCACTGCTACGCTGACGACACCCAATTAATTCTGTCCTTTCCCCGCTCAGAGAGCCAGGTCGTCGCACGCATCTCTGCTTGTCTAGCTGACATCTCTCAGTGGATGTCTGCTCATCACCTCAAGCTCAACCTTGACAAGACTGAACTGCTTTTCCTTCCGGGAAAAGATTGTCCCATTCTTGACCTAATAATCAACATCGGCACCTCTGTTGTTTCCCCGACTCAGACTGCAAGGAATCTGGGTGTGATCCTAGATAACAACCTGTCCTTCACTGCAAACATCGCTGCTACAACCCGTTGCTGCAGATATACGCTTTACAACATCAGGAAGATTCGTCCCCAGCTGACCCAGAAAGCCACGCAGGTTCTGGTCCAGGCTCTCGTCACCTCACGCCTAGACTATTGCAACTCCTTCCTGGCTGGTCTACCTGCATGTGCCATCCGACCTCTGCAGCTCATCCAGAATGCAGCGGCTCGTCTGGTCTTCAACCTTCCAAAATGTTCCCACACCACTCCGCTCCTCCGCTCCCTCCACTGGCTCCCGGTAACTGCTAGAATCCACTTCAAGACACTGGTACTTGCATACCATGCTGCGAATGGATCTGGCCCTTCCTACATCCAGGACATGGTTAAACTGTACAACCCAGCGCGTGCACTACGCTCTGCATCAGCCAAACGACTCGCTGCACCCTCGCTGCGAGGAAAGCCTGCACATCTTCCGGCGCAGACTGAAAACTCATCTCTTTCGACTCCACTTCAAGCGATATAATTACTAACAAGGCACTTATATACTAATAAAGGACTGGCTTATCTATAGCCAGTTGAGTAGCACTTGAAATGTTTGGCTCTATGATACCTGATGTACTTATATGATTCTGTTTTCTTCAAGGACACACACACACACCTACACACACCTACACACACACGATCACACACACACACACACACGCATACACACACACACACACACACACACACACACACACACACACACACACACACACACACACACACACACACACACACACACACACACACACACACACACACACACACACACACACACACACACACACACACACACACACACACACACACAGAGCTTCATCTTGCTGATAAAAATTGATTTTGAAAGCTGACATCTGCTGGACAATCCTACTGGACGTCCGGTTAATGCGGGCATGAATTGACATGAAGACACAGCTGCAATATGCAAGATTTCAAATCAAACACTTCCTTTATATCGATATGTATTACTATTAGAACACGCACTCACGCACGCACGCACATACACACACACACTAAGAAAAAGGTATGAGGCCAATTAAATGTTGATTTAGCTGGACAGGCTCTGCAATATCTGCCAGTCAGATCCCCTTAAAACAATGTGAGTTCACGCTGAGTTTCTGCAGTGCCTCGCGTTGCAGAGGAGCAGCACTTTCACTCATTATTTCTGCAAAAGGAAAGGGCATACTCACTTTCAATCTCCCCTAATCTTTATTTGACCTTGATTATTTGCATCAAGACAAATCCCACTACCTGTCACGAGACATATTTCCCTAAAGCTCACCTCCAGAGAGGCAGGAAGATGGGGAGAAAGGCGAGTGTTTTGTCCAGAACGGGAAGAAGTCTGGCATTAATTATCCCGGCTAGCAGGAGTTCATTAACTTTGCCTCCAGCTCGGGGTGGATCCTATTCATTATCCCACCGCTCACTGTGACATTATGGCGCTCTGCTGCTCTCTATTCCCATGCTACTGTTTGACAAGCACGCCTAAAGAATCACACACAAACACTGGAGGTGCAGAATAAACTCATACAAGTCAGGACTGAATACACACTGCTAATACAGACATGAGGGATTATTAAATAATGACTGTCTCTTTGATTGATTCTTTCCGCGTTCAGTCAGATGACGAAAGCCAGACTTACAGCCATTTAAAAACTAAACAAAAAAAAAAGAGTAAAAATACCAGGTATAAATAAATGCTAAAATCTTGATCGGCTATTTAGCTAGCGAACGTTAGCTATCTAGCTAACTACAGAACGTTAGCAATGTATTTTACAAGCTAGCTAGTGAATATTAGCAATGTGAAAGCTGGCTAGGTCACGTAAGCTTTCTACCTAACATGCTTGCAATCGAAAGTTAGCTATCTACTTTACAAGCTAGATTACATTCGATTTAAATATAACTAGTTATCCATCTTATAACAAGCTAGCTGGATAATATTGGCTATCTAGCTAGTTATGGCTCTCGTAATTTAAATTTGAATTATTATTTGATTACATATGATTAAATCTGCAGTGAAGACCTGTGTCTACTGTTCAGGCAGTAAAACATTGTTTTTAAGACAACTGGCTTCTTTCACACAGCTTCTTAAGTCTTAAACATGGCTTTAAATTCCAAAATATGTGTTATTTGGACGAACTAATCATACATTGGTAATCTGAAATGGTAAGTTTCCTGCCTTATTTAAAAACTAAGCTATGTATTTTACAAGCTAACTAGCAAACATTAGCTATCTAAGAAGCTGGCTAGCTTACATTAGCTTTCTAGCTAACATGCTTGCTATCGAAAGTTAGCTATCTACTTTTCAAGCTAGATTACGTTCGATTTAAATCTAACTAGTTATCTATCTTGAGTTAGCTACCTATCTATCAAGCTAGCTGGACACTTTTGACTATCTAGCTATGGCAAAACTACTGGCTCTCTTGAATTTAAATTTGAATTACTATTTGATTTCTTGCAGTGAGGACCTGTGTCTACTGTTGAGCACAGTGAGAGCAAGTATAAAAACATTGTTGACATGAAAATTGGCTTCTTTCACAGACTCAAGTCTCAAACATGGCTGTAAATTCCCAACTATGTGCTGTTTGGATAAACTAATCACATATTGGTAATCTAAATGGTTAGTTTATTTCCTTTTAAAGTGTTATTATTTAATAATAGCTTATTAAAAAGCTTAAAAGCTGTTTATCTGGCAGTTAAAGGTTGATAAAGATGGTAAAGCTATGCAATGTAATAGCAATTACGCTCTAACAGGAAGAACCAACACAAAATAAGGCACTATGGAAACGCCTTAGAGCAGATGAAGCATAAGGTGAATAGAAAGATCATTTTTGTGAAACCACAGGTGGAAAGAGTTTATAAGCGTGTTGTGTTCATGCAGCACAGGAATCTCTCATTAGCTCACTACCTGCTGATTCCTGTTACTTTCAAACAGCAGGCATTGCATTTGTCTTCACAAAGTGAGAGCTGCCAGGGGAAAGCCCAAACTCAGCGCTGCTGTTAATATATCAGGAGAAAGAAACCGCGCTGTGGACAAACTTAATGGGGGAGCCGAGTAATTTAGTCTGAGTGGATTTTCCAGGAGAGAGAGAGAGAGCAATTTATCAAGAAATGGAGTGGGGATACACACACAAACACACACACACACACACACACACACACACACACACACACACACACACACACACACACACACACACACACACACACACCGTCATGTGATATCGCCCGGTGGTGTAAACTTTTAATTTGAACCCCCTGAATCCATCACACACACGGCACACTACACACACACGTTTCCACTCCACTGCTTCTGGATTTTAAAATAGAAATCTTAGTTGGACACAGATCTGCTCCGAGGTTTTTCTGACCACCGTGGCGTTTTAAATCCGTGCGCAGGAGAACAATGTGGGTCAATCTGTCACATCTGTGCTGTAAGAAAGCGTTGGACGGGATGGAGCAGATTGCTGCTGTGTGCACACGTTTCATCACAGTTTGCTATTTATTATTTTGTGCTTAAGTCAGTTTTTAATGCAGTTCTGTATCAGCGTGTTGTGTGCTCACCTTGCACATTATTATATTCATCTTATCTGACACTGTTCTGTTCCTGCTGTTATGTTTTCTTTGCTGCATCCGCTGTTTTCTCGCTGTTGCAACAACTCCAGTCACCTCAGAGGAATTATTAAAGCACGGAAAGCATGTGCAGTAATTCCCACGACTATGCACCTTTCCTTTAATGCATACTGTACGTTTTTGCACTGTGAAGTCCGCTGATCTTGCTAAGACTTATCATCTTATATCAAGTCATAGTTGAACTCGGTTTGAATATAATGTACCATGCAATAGCTGCTTGTTTAGAAAGGTCCTAGTATGCTTTCTTCCTTTGTATCGACCTAGACCTAATTCCTGTACCATTAAGCACTTTATTATATTTGTCATTTTCTTCAGAATTGTATTATTTTCCATATATTACTTTTGCTTTAAGAACTGGATAATGGTTTCACACAAAGTTTGATAGTTGCTCCTTAATATCAAATTCATTCCTGTGTTTATGCACCATTATACACCAAAACCAATCATTGAATCGGCACTAATTCTAATCCCTAAAATACCCCAAAATCTCCTCCCAAAAAACAGACAAAGTGCATTACCGTTAGACATACCTTGGGGGGGGCGTCCGAGCCGGGGTACTCCCTCTGGTCCAGTTTGTTCCAGCGCTGCATCAGCTTTATGACCATGGGGTTACTGAAGTCCACCAGCTGGAAGCCCGTCACATTTGCTCCGCCGTGCATAAAACGCTCTAGATTAATGTCCTTAAAACCCTGAGGAGAGAAACCAGAGAGAAACCAGAGAAAACGCTGAATCCAGGGACAGAAAAACTGGAAACAAATCAAATGACTTCTTAAATTCCAGAACATTATGTTTAAAAAGCCCCCAGCACGCTTTTATCCTTTCTTTTATATCAACCTTGACCAAATTCCTGTGTTTATGCACCATTTTAAACTAAAACAAGGTCATGTAATGTGCTTTTGACAGGGTAATTAGTTTTTTTTGTTTATTTAGAATTGTATTACTTTAAATATAATATTTTTTAATTTTAGAATTTGTTAATGGTTCAAGCCATGCATGAAGCGCTCCAGATGAATGTCCTTAAAACCCTGAGGAGGAAACAAGAGAGAAAACACAGAAAAACTGAATCCAGGGAAAGAAAAACTGGAAAAAAAGGAATTCTTCCATTCCGGAACATCACTGACATCACTACGGAACACTGTGACATCACTACGGAACACTGTGACATCACTACGGAACACTGTGACATCACTACGGAACACTGTGATATCACTACGGAACACTGTGACATCACTACGGAACACTGTGACATCACTACGGAACACTGTGACATCACTACGGAACACTGTGACATCACTACGGAACACTGTGACAAGGAACACTGTGACATCACTACGGAACACTGAGACATCACTACGGAACACTGACATCACTACGGAACACAGTGACATCACTACGGAACACTGTGACATCACTACGGAACACTGTGACATCACTACGGAACAATGTAACATCACTACGGAACACTGTGACATCACTACGGAACACTGTGATATCACTACCGAACACTGTGACATCACTACGGAACACTGTGAAATAATTACAGAACACTGTGAAATCACTACGGAACACTGTGAAATCACTACAGGAACACTGTGACATCACTACGGAACACTGTGACATCACTACAGGAACACTGTGACATCACTACGGAACACTGTGACATCACTACGGAACACTGTGACATCACTACGGAACACTGTGACATCACTACGGAACACTGTGACATCACTACGGAACACTGTGACAAGGAACACTGTGACATCACTACGGAACACTGAGACATCACTACGGAACACTGACATCACTACGGAACACAGTGACATCACTACGGAACACTGTGACATCACTACAGAACACTGTGACATCACTACGGAACAATGTAACATCACTACGGAACACTGTGACATCACTACGGAACACTGTGATATCACTACCGAACACTGTGACATCACTACGGAACACTGTGAAATAATTACAGAACACTGTGAAATCACTACGGAACACTGTGACATCACTACAGGAACACTGTGACATCACTACGGAACACTGTGACATCACTACGGAACACTGTGATATCACTACGGAACACTGTGACATCACTACGGAACACTGTGAAATAATTACGGAACACTGTGACATCACTACGGAACACTGTGATATCACTAAGGAACACTGTGACATCACTACGGAACACTGTGACAACACTACGGAACACTGTGACATCACTACGGAACACTGTGACATCACTACGGAACACTGTGATATCACTACGGAACACTGTGACATCACTACGGAACACTGTGAAATAATTACGGAACACTGTGACATCACTACGGAACACTGTGATATCACTACGGAACACTGTGACATCACTACGGAACACTGTGACATCACTACGGAACACTGTGACATCACTACGGAACACTGTGATATCACTACGGAACACTGTGACATCACTACGGAACACTGTGACATCACTACGGAACACTGTGAAATCACTACGGAACACTGTGAAATCACTACGGAACACTGTGACATCACTACGGAACACTATGACATCACTACGGAACACTGACATCACTACGGAACACTGTGACATCACTACGGAACACTGTGAAATCACTACGGAACACTGTGACATCACTACGGAACACTGTGAAATCACTACGGAACACTGTGACATCACTACGGAACACTGACATCACTACGGAACACGGTGACATCACTACTGAACAGTGTTGGGTGTAACGCATTACAAAAGGAGTTACAGTAATGTATTACTTTTTGCTGTAACAAAGTAATGTAACGCATTACTAATGACAGATTTGGGTAATATCTCAGTAACGCAGTTTTAACCCGAAATGAAAATGGTGTTTTGATTTTTAAGAATTCACTAACATCACGAGACATTCCGACACCAGAGAAAAATTGTGCCGGTAGATTAGTAAACCTGGTGTTTACATAATCAGTCAGGCTGATCTTGATGAGCCTGAAGGGTGTTCTTTTCCCTATAATGACCAAGTCGCTGCACATTATCCCGCTTATCACACGGCCAGATACTAAACAAACCAAGGAATCGAGTCCCAATATTAATTGAAATGATTTTATTGACTTAAAATGATCGTATTGTTTCCGCTAAGAAAATTAAAAACTCCGTTCCACGGCGCACCAATGGCTCGAACTGCGACAACAACAACAACTTTACGGCAGCACTGTCCAACTCTGGTCACAGTTTCTGATCCACTAACAAGTCCTTAAACTCTGCAGAGCCCACACCGTGTTCCTGTTAGTGTTTACTTCTTCTTCTGTTCATTTATCTGACGTCCAGCGCTCCGCCTTTTACTTTCTTTTTCTTGATCCTCCTTAGCAACGGAATTGACCAATCAGAATCGAGTATTCAACTAAGCCTTGTAATACAAGTTTTTAGTAGCCTTAAGGGCATACACAGTTGCTGCACTAAACTACATTTTAGCATTTAAAATACCTAGCCATTATTTTGCGGTTATTTTGGTGAAAGTAACTCACCACTGTGACATCACTACGGAACACTGTGAAATAATTACGGAACACTGTGACATCACTACGGAACACTGTGATATCACTACGGAACACTGTGACATCACTACGGAACACTGTGACATCACTACGGAACACTGTGACATCACTACGGAACACTGTGACATCACTACGGAACACTGTGATATCACTACGGAACACTGTGACATCACTACGGAACACTGTGAAATAATTACGGAACACTGTGACATCACTACGGAACACTGTGATATCACTACGGAACACTGTGACATCACTACGGAACACTGTGACATCACTACGGAACACTGTGACATCACTACGGAACACTGTGATATCACTACGGAACACTGTGACATCACTACGGAACACTGTGACATCACTACGGAACACTGTGAAATCACTACGGAACACTGTGAAATCACTACGGAACACTGTGACATCACTACGGAACACTGTGACATCACTACGGAACACTGACATCACTACGGAACACTGTGACATCACTACGGAACACTGTGAAATCACTACGGAACACTGTGACATCACTACGGAACATTGTGAAATCACTACGGAACACTGTGACATCACTACGGAACACTGACATCACTACGGAACACGGTGACATCACTACTGAACAGTGTTGGGTGTAACGCATTACAAAAGGAGTTACAGTAATGTATTACTTTTTGCTGTAACAAAGTAATGTAACGCATTACTAATGACAGATTTGGGTAATATCTCAGTAACGCAGTTTTAACCCGAAATGAAAATGGTGTTTTGATTTTTAAGAATTCACTAACATCACGAGACATTCCGACACCAGAGAAAAATTGTGCCGGTAGATTAGTAAACCTGGTGTTTACATAATCAGTCAGGCTGATCTTGATGAGCCTGAAGGGTGTTCTTTTCCCTATAATGACCAAGTCGCTGCACATTATCCCGCTTATCACACGGCCAGATACTAAACAAACTAAGGAATCGAGTCCCAATATTAATTGAAATGATTTTATTGACTTAAAATGATCGTATTGTTTCCGCTAAGAAAATTAAAAACTCCGTTCCACGGCGCACCAATGGCTCGAACTGCGACAACAACAACAACTTTACGGCAGCACTGTCCAACTCTGGTCACAGTTTCTGATCCACTAACAAGTCCTTAAACTCTGCAGAGCCCACACCGTGTTCCTGTTAGTGTTTACTTCTTCTTCTGTTCATTTATCTGACGTCCAGCTCTCCGTCTTTTACTTTCTTTTTCTTGATCCTCCTTAGCAACGGAATTGACCAATCAGAATCGAGTATTCAACTAAGCCTTGTAATACAAGTTTTTAGTAGCCTTAAGGGCATACACAGTTGCTGCACTAAACTACATTTTAGCATTTAAAATACCTAGCCATTATTTTGCGGTTATTTTGGTGAAAGTAACTCACCACTGTGACATCACTACGGAACACTGTGAAATAATTACGGAACACTGTGACATCACTACGGAACACTGTGATATCACTACGGAACACTGTGACATCACTACGGAACACTGTGACATCACTACGGAACACTGTGACATCACTACGGAACACTGTGATATCACTACGGAACACTGTGACATCACTACGGAACACTGTGAAATAATTACGGAACACTGTGACATCACTACGGAACACTGTGATATCACTACGGAACACTGTGACATCACTACGGAACACTGTGACATCACTACGGAACACTGTGACATCACTACGGAACACTGTGATATCACTACGGAACACTGTGACATCACTACGGAACACTGTGACATCACTACGGAACACTGTGAAATCACTACGGAACACTGTGAAATCACTACGGAACACTGTGACATCACTACGGAACACTGTGACATCACTACGGAACACTGACATCACTACGGAACACTGTGACATCACTACGGAACACTGTGAAATCACTACGGAACACTGTGACATCACTACGGAACATTGTGAAATCACTACGGAACACTGTGACATCACTACGGAACACTGACATCACTACGGAACACTGTGAAATCACTACGGAACACTGTGACATCACTACGGAACACTGACATCACTACGGAACACGGTGACATCACTACTGAACAGTGTTGGGTGTAACGCATTACAAAAGGAGTTACAGTAATGTATTACTTTTTGCTGTAACAAAGTAATGTAACGCATTACTAATGACAGATTTGGGTAATATCTCAGTAACGCAGTTTTAACCCGAAATGAAAATGGTGTTTTGATTTTTAAGAATTCACTAACATCACGAGACATTCCGACACCAGAGAAAAATTGTGCCGGTAGATTAGTAAACCTGGTGTTTACATAATCAGTCAGGCTGATCTTGATGAGCCTGAAGGGTGTTCTTTTCCCTATAATGACCAAGTCGCTGCACATTATCCCGCTTATCACACGGCCAGATACTAAACAAACTAAGGAATCGAGTCCCAATATTAATTGAAATGATTTTATTGACTTAAAATGATCGTATTGTTTCCGCTAAGAAAATTAAAAACTCCGTTCCACGGCGCACCAATGGCTCGAACTGCGACAACAACAACAACTTTACGGCAGCACTGTCCAACTCTGGTCACAGTTTCTGATCCACTAACAAGTCCTTAAACTCTGCAGAGCCCACACCGTGTTCCTGTTAGTGTTTACTTCTTCTTCTGTTCATTTATCTGACGTCCAGCGCTCCGCCTTTTACTTTCTTTTTCTTGATCCTCCTTAGCAACGGAATTGACCAATCAGAATCGAGTATTCAACTAAGCCTTGTAATACAAGTTTTTAGTAGCCTTAAGGGCATACACAGTTGCTGCACTAAACTACATTTTAGCATTTAAAATACCTAGCCATTATTTTGCGGTTATTTTGGTGAAAGTAACTCACCACTGTGACATCACTACGGAACACTGTGAAATAATTACGGAACACTGTGACATCACTACGGAACACTGTGATATCACTACGGAACACTGTGACATCACTACGGAACACTGTGACATCACTACGGAACACTGTGACATCACTACGGAACACTGTGACATCACTACGGAACACTGTGATATCACTACGGAACACTGTGACATCACTACGGAACACTGTGAAATAATTACGGAACACTGTGACATCACTACGGAACACTGTGATATCACTACGGAACACTGTGACATCACTACGGAACACTGTGACATCACTACGGAACACTGTGACATCACTACGGAACACTGTGATATCACTACGGAACACTGTGACATCACTACGGAACACTGTGACATCACTACGGAACACTGTGAAATCACTACGGAACACTGTGAAATCACTACGGAACACTGTGACATCACTACGGAACACTGTGACATCACTACGGAACACTGACATCACTACGGAACACTGTGACATCACTACGGAACACTGTGAAATCACTACGGAACACTGTGACATCACTACGGAACATTGTGAAATCACTACGGAACACTGTGACATCACTACGGAACACTGACATCACTACGGAACACGGTGACATCACTACTGAACAGTGTTGGGTGTAACGCATTACAAAAGGAGTTACAGTAATGTATTACTTTTTGCTGTAACAAAGTAATGTAACGCATTACTAATGACAGATTTGGGTAATATCTCAGTAACGCAGTTTTAACCCGAAATGAAAATGGTGTTTTGATTTTTAAGAATTCACTAACATCACGAGACATTCCGACACCAGAGAAAAATTGTGCCGGTAGATTAGTAAACCTGGTGTTTACATAATCAGTCAGGCTGATCTTGATGAGCCTGAAGGGTGTTCTTTTCCCTATAATGACCAAGTCGCTGCACATTATCCCGCTTATCACACGGCCAGATACTAAACAAACTAAGGAATCGAGTCCCAATATTAATTGAAATGATTTTATTGACTTAAAATGATCGTATTGTTTCCGCTAAGAAAATTAAAAACTCCGTTCCACGGCGCACCAATGGCTCGAACTGCGACAACAACAACAACTTTACGGCAGCACTGTCCAACTCTGGTCACAGTTTCTGATCCACTAACAAGTCCTTAAACTCTGCAGAGCCCACACCGTGTTCCTGTTAGTGTTTACTTCTTCTTCTGTTCATTTATCTGACGTCCAGCTCTCCGTCTTTTACTTTCTTTTTCTTGATCCTCCTTAGCAACGGAATTGACCAATCAGAATCGAGTATTCAACTAAGCCTTGTAATACAAGTTTTTAGTAGCCTTAAGGGCATACACAGTTGCTGCACTAAACTACATTTTAGCATTTAAAATACCTAGCCATTATTTTGCGGTTATTTTGGTGAAAGTAACTCACCACTGTGACATCACTACGGAACACTGTGAAATAATTACGGAACACTGTGACATCACTACGGAACACTGTGATATCACTACGGAACACTGTGACATCACTACGGAACACTGTGACATCACTACGGAACACTGTGACATCACTACGGAACACTGTGATATCACTACGGAACACTGTGACATCACTACGGAACACTGTGAAATAATTACGGAACACTGTGACATCACTACGGAACACTGTGATATCACTACGGAACACTGTGACATCACTACGGAACACTGTGACATCACTACGGAACACTGTGACATCACTACGGAACACTGTGATATCACTACGGAACACTGTGACATCACTACGGAACACTGTGACATCACTACGGAACACTGTGACATCACTACGGAACACTGTGAAATCACTACGGAACACTGTGACATCACTACGGAACATTGTGAAATCACTACGGAACACTGTGACATCACTACGGAACACTGACATCACTACGGAACACTGTGAAATCACTACGGAACACTGTGACATCACTACGGAACACTGACATCACTACGGAACACGGTGACATCACTACTGAACAGTGTTGGGTGTAACGCATTACAAAAGGAGTTACAGTAATGTATTACTTTTTGCTGTAACAAAGTAATGTAACGCATTACTAATGACAGATTTGGGTAATATCTCAGTAACGCAGTTTTAACCCGAAATGAAAATGGTGTTTTGATTTTTAAGAATTCACTAACATCACGAGACATTCCGACACCAGAGAAAAATTGTGCCGGTAGATTAGTAAACCTGGTGTTTACATAATCAGTCAGGCTGATCTTGATGAGCCTGAAGGGTGTTCTTTTCCCTATAATGACCAAGTCGCTGCACATTATCCCGCTTATCACACGGCCAGATACTAAACAAACTAAGGAATCGAGTCCCAATATTAATTGAAATGATTTTATTGACTTAAAATGATCGTATTGTTTCCGCTAAGAAAATTAAAAACTCCGTTCCACGGCGCACCAATGGCTCGAACTGCGACAACAACAACAACTTTACGGCAGCACTGTCCAACTCTGGTCACAGTTTCTGATCCACTAACAAGTCCTTAAACTCTGCAGAGCCCACACCGTGTTCCTGTTAGTGTTTACTTCTTCTTCTGTTCATTTATCTGACGTCCAGCGCTCCGTCTTTTACTTTCTTTTTCTTGATCCTCCTTAGCAACGGAATTGACCAATCAGAATCGAGTATTCAACTAAGCCTTGTAATACAAGTTTTTAGTAGCCTTAAGGGCATACACAGTTGCTGCACTAAACTACATTTTAGCATTTAAAATACCTAGCCATTATTTTGCGGTTATTTTGGTGAAAGTAACTCAAAAGTAATGTAAAAGTAGTGTAACTCATTACATTTCAGAGGCAGTAATATTGTATTGTAACTTATTACTTAAAAAATATGGTAATAAGTAATATGTACTGTATTACATTTTGGAAGTAACTTGCCCAACACTGCTACTGAACACGGTGACATCACTACGGAACACTGTGACATCACTACGGAACACTGTGACATCACTACGGAACACTGTGACATCACTACGGAACACTGTGACATCACTACGGAACACAGTGACATCACTACGGAACACGGGGACATCACTACGGAACACTGTGACATCACTACGGAACACGGTGACATCACTACGGAACACAGTGACATCACTACGGAACACGGGGACATCACTACGGAACACTGTGACATCACCACAACAACACTGTGACATCACCACAACAACACTGTGACATCACCACAACAACACTGTGACATCACCACAACAACACTGTGACATCACTACGGAACACAGTGACATCACTACGGAACACGGGGACATCACTACGGAACACTGTGACATCACTACGAACACTGTGACATCACTACGGAACACGGTGACATCACTACGAACACTGTGACATCACTATTTTTTAAACGCCCTCCATTGAACTGTTTACTTCCGGTAAACACAGTGACATCACCATGTAATGATCGCGCTCCTATTGGCTAGCGCTCACATTGTACGTACGTGATAGGCTATTTTTTTATTAGTTAATAATCTGAATATGTAAAAAGCTGTCGGATAAATGTAGTGGAGTTAAAAGTACAATATTAGCTTCTGAAATGCAGTGGAGTAGAAGTATAAAGTAGCATACATTGAAAAAGACATATAAAGACACATTAATTGGACACTTTTGTTTACTTCTCTAATACAGTGACATCACATCTCTAAGAGGTTGACCAATCACAACAGAGCCGGCCAGCCACCAATCAGAGTAGACTGGGCTCTGGTTTCAGACGGGGGGTGAACAATTATTATTATTTGTATTATTATTATCAATTTAAGTGTTACTATTCATTTTATATATTATTATTATTATTATTATTATTATTATTATTATTATTATTGCCAAGATATTTCTTTATTTAATTATTATTCCTTTAATTGCCAAAATATGCTGTAGCTATCTTACACCTGACAATACAGCCTTTACATCTTGACACAGTTGGACAATACACACACAGAAAGCACAGCAACATTTGGGACTGAACCAAATGTTTGAAATAAAGAGAGAAATACAGGAAAGAAATGAAGTTACAGACAAATGGATAAACTCCTCACCAGGTTGGCCATGATGTAATGGTAGCCTTTGACATGTTTCCCCACGCTGACGATCTGCAGGAAGCGAAGCACAACTCAACGTTAATGTGAGTGGATTACAGCCGAGCATACGTTCATTACAGTAAACGATGCGTGTGACAGACGTGTGTGTGTGTGTGTGTGTGTGTGTGTGTTGTTTAATCCATGGAAGATCGGACGTCTAAACAAATGAACAGGCCGGCGTGTCACAGAGGAAACAAACACTTCACGCTTTCAGAGATGTGCCAATGCTTCTCGACACCCCTACGCAACACACACACACACATATACACACACACACACACACACACACACACACACACACACACACACACACACACACACACACACACACACACACACACAAAGAGCTGCATCTTGCTGATAAAAACTGATTTTGAAAGCTGACATCTGCTGGAAAATCCTACTGGACGTCCGGTTAATGCGGGCGTCACTTAAGATGAAGACACAGCTGCGATATGCACGATTTCAAATCAAACACAGTCACATTATATTGATCTGTATCACAATTATAACACAATAACACACTACTGAGACGTTTAACATCTACTAGTCTAGAGTGGTGCAGGAATGAGTCCTAAACGTAAACATTTGTCAGCATTTTAGCACTTCCTGTCCTTCATCTGGAAGTCAATGTTTTTGTTGTTTGCTTGAAATAAGGTCTAAAAATGTTTAATGGTTTTTCCAGAAGGTCATTTTATGCATAAGAGATGATAATTAGATGTTTTAATGCCAGTGATCTTTGTAAAACAGGACAAGACGTTCATATTTAACCTTCAGCCGCTGAAGCCTTTATGTTAATGATGACATTCAATGTAACGCTACAGATCTGACTTTAGTGTTTATTCAGGTACGAGAGCTTTAACATTAACATTGCTGATATATTTGGGGACATTTAGTGCTTTTAAACTTCTCGGACATTCATTTTAAAAGCCAATTTTTGTGTAAGGTTACAGGGGATTCATTGGCCGAAATGGAATATAATATATTCATAATTACAGTGGCGAGCCGTGACTTTTATACCGCCCTCTGACCCCCACCCCTTCCCTTGAGTCATTACGTCACAGCGTAGACTTCAGCGGATTATCAAAACGGCGACAGCGACCCTCTACCACACAAAACAACACCTGTAGATAACCCCATTGGTGTTCTTTGAAATTGAAAAGGATATTGCATTGTGTTTGTTACTTTCGTTGCAGTTGTATGTCTTAAGTGTAATTTGGCATGCTTTTATTTTGAAGGCGAGTTTACGCTGTTGACAGGAAGTTGCTAAGGAAACAAGAAAAGCTTCACAGCGGGCGGAACTTGTCATAAAGTCCGCGATAATAAAACCCACCCATTTAGAGGGAAGATATGATTGGTCAATTGTACTGTCATTTGACATTACACTCTCGTTCAGTTACTATAGCGACCCTCTGTGAATTCACATCTGGACGTCCAATCAGCTGCTAGCTTCACCTCAGACGAGCTGCTTTCATTTAACCCTTCACATTCCAACAGAAACTGAACAGGCAGATTCGAAGGATTTATTTCTTTGGAAATGTTATTTTAAATGCAATTAAATCAAGTTATTTTGGTAAAACCGATGAAAAATATATTTTACAGAATATATAATTTCTTTTTATAATGTTTTTAAATATTATTTTGTAGAATATCTTAGGCCCTCAGAGAGGACCTAGGGCCCTGACGCCACTGCATCATTATGTTTTCATTAGTGAATAATTACAGGACGTGCTGAATGGGATGTGAGTCCTTTGCTCAAAATGAAAAAAGACCAACTTTGGCTAAGATTGGGCTTAAAATGGTTAAAAAATACAATGTATGACAACGACAACCTTACAGATACTCAAAGAAGATGTAAAAAGTACAGTTTTCTTGATTAAAGTTGATAAAAATGTCTCTAGGGTTTGAACGTTGTTGTTATCATATGTAAAAATGTCTCACAACATTGATTTAAATGCAGAACAGTTTCACGTTGTACCTTTAAACCTGCAGCAGATTAGCTGCCCGTCTGTAAATGAAACAGGTTTGTTTTCACAGATCTCGTGCTCTGACATTCAGAGAAACATCTGGAGGCTCGTCGTAAGCCTCGCTATGTTCTGACCCGCTGGAAATAAGCAGCTAATGAGGCCACAGATTCAAACCCTCGCTCTGCAGAGGAGGAGCTGGCAAGATGCAGATATGAAAACACGGTGAAATAGATGCAGGCGTTGGGAGGGGTACATGTAGTCTGTTACATTAACATAGAGGAGCAGCTGCCTTTCAGAAAGCAGATTCAGGCAGTAGGTTTATAGATTCACCCTTAAAGTATTATCCTACGGAACAGCTGACAGAGAAGAGAGAGCATCCGATCCTTTACAACAAACACTAGATGCTCTTTTTAGGTTTTAACCTATGGTTTTAAATAACACTGTAATCGTAGGAACCTCCAAATGTCTCTTTGTAACATCATGCAATCTTTATCAAATATATCATAGATATATTCTGAAATGGACCAATCTGCACAACGACTACTTTCACTGTCTTTCACTATATTTTGATGAGAATACTTTCCTACTTTCACTTGAGGAACATTTTGAATGAGGACTTTGACTGTAACAGAGTATTCCTACACTCTGGTACTTCTACTTTTACAAAGTACAAGATCTGAGTACTTCTACTTTTACTCAGGTACAAGATCTGAGTACTTCTACTTTTACTCAAGAACAAGATCTGAGTACTTCTACTTTTACTCAAGAACAAGATCTGAGTACTTCTACTTTTACTCAAGTACAAGATCTGAGTACTTCTACTTTCACTCAAGTACAAGACCTGAGTACTTCTACTTTTACTCAAGTACAAGATCTGAGTACTTCTACTTTCACTCAAGTACAAGACCTGAGTACTTCTACTTTTACTCAAGTACAAGATCTGAGTACTTCTACTTTTACTCAAGTACAAGATCTGAGTACTTCTACTTTCACTCAAGTACAAGACCTGAATACTTCTACTTTTACTCAAGTACAAGATCTGAGTACTTCTACTTTTACTCAAGTACAAGATCTGAGTACTTCTACTTTTACTCAAGTACAAGATCTGAGTACTTCTACTTTTACTCAAGTACAAGATCCGAGTACTTCTACTTTTACTCAAGATCTGAGTACTTCTACTTTTACTCAAGTACAAGATCTGAGTACTTCTACTTTTACTCAAGAACAAGATCTGAGTACTTCTACTTTCACTTAAGTACAAGATCAGAGTACTTCTACTTTTACTCAAGTACAAGATCAGAGTACTTCTACTTTTACTCAAATACAAGATCTGAGTACTTCTACTTTTACTCAAGTACAAGATCTGAGTACTTCTACTTTTACTCAAGTACAAGATCCGAGTACTTCTACTTTTACTCAAGATCTGAGTACTTCTACTTGTACATGTATTTAATTTGTGCATCAAATGGTCCTTTAGCAGTATGAAAGGGTTTATAAAGAATGTCATTTTGGGCATAAATGATGATAAAAAGGGAAGATATTTAAACAGAGATCAGTAGATTACAGGAAGACGTACCAGCCTGAATTTATTGAGGCTACTTTCACTTTACAACATCATGTTTAAATGCAGCAGGTGGACCTGATTTATTTATATCTAATGTATTTTGAAGAAGTTCCACCACCATGTCCCTGCATGGCTTCCTATGGAGGAAACACCTTTCATCTCCAACTAGGGAAGGATACGAAGGATACATACTGGAGACATGGAGACTATTTGAAACATCTTTCTGTCTCACTGTGAACTGCAGCTGTGATGTATCCACGTTGTACTCGTACTGCTCTGTAATGTCGCACAGCTCTCATCTGTTGCTTTAACATATATATATAAATATGAATATTCTGTCGCAGGGAGGAGCAGAGAGACTCACATCTGCAAAGAAGGAAATAACTGTGACAGATGTCAGCGAGGAGATTTGCTGAATAATTGAACATTTACAGAGACACCCGTCACCCCGAGGAAACAGGAGGAAGAGGAGGAGGAGGAAGAAACCTCATATTCTGAGTGTGTTGGTGCCAGATCGCTGCACCGGAGATCAGAACAGACGGTTTACGCTTTCTAACGAGCAGACGGGTTGTTGAGTTTCTGTCACTTCTGTTCAGTAGCTGCACGGTTTGGAAAAACTAACTAATGTGTGTGTAGGTGTGTGTAGGTGTGTGTCGGTGTGTGTAGGTGTGTGTAGGTGTGTGTAGGATCAGTTTGGACTCCCATTCAGAATACATATATTTAATAATCTGATCATTAGAATATCAGCTCACAGTTTGATCTGCAGATGCTTTAATAACACACACACACACACACACACACGCACACATGGACACACACATGGACACACACACACACGGACACACACACATGGACACAAACACATGGACACACACACACACACACATGGACACACACACATGGACACACACATGGACGCACATGGACACACACACGCACACACACACACACACACACACGGACACACACATGGACACACATGGACACACACACGCACACACACACATGGACACACACACATGGACACACAAGCACGCACCCACACACACACGGACACACACACATGGACACACACATGGACACACATGGACACACACATGGACACACACATGAACACACACACAAATACACACACACACATGGACACACACACATGGACACACATGGACACACACACATGGACACACATGGACACACACACATGGACACACACATGAACACACACACAAATACACACACACACATGGACACACACACACACACACACACACACACATGGACACACACACACGGACACACACACACACACACATGGACACACACACACACAAACAAGCACACACCCACCCACCTACACACACACGGACATACTAACACATGAATGCAAGTGGATTTTTTAAGCAACAGTGGTGACAAAAACATCAGAAAATACTCTGTGACAAGTAAAAGTCCTGCATTTAAATCTCACTTAAAGCTGGGGTAGGTACGTTTGAGAAACCGGCTCGAGATACACTTGTTGTTATATTCCATGGAGTGCTCTCAACATCCCGATAGCAATGAATATCTGAAGTGCTTTGACAACAAATCCATAAAGAAATGTCATCTGTGGAAGCCGTGGCGCTGTAAAAAGCACGACCAATCCACATTGGTTGGATTGCCGCCCTGTCTGTCAGCTTTCCATCTCGTGCACGCACACATGTATCTCGTGCCCTCATTGGGCGTGCCCTCATTGGGCGTGCATTGGGCGTTCATGTGTGTTGGAGGAGGTGCTCTGTAAGGAAGTCTGAAGGAAGGGGCGGATTCTTTTCGGCTGTGTACTCTCAAATTTCAGTGCACTCGAGCCGGTTTCTGAAACGTACCTACCCCACCTTTAAGTAAAAGTGCAAAGTGTAAGAATCAAAATATACTTGAAGTAACAAAAAAGGAATGCGTAATTGTCCATCACGCCTGAATGAAGTTGATTTGGAGGTAAAACAAAGTGAAGCACAAATCCACTTTCAAACCTGTTAAGAATACCCAAACGCTAAAATCTAAATGCAGTGTAAAGGTAGCTTCACCTGTTCCAGCATGTTCTGCAGCCGCTCGGCCTCGAGGTCGATCACAAACTTCTTCTCCTGCCTCCGGTCCAGATCCTCCAGCAGCCGGCGGTAACTCGCGTCGTTGAAGCTTTCCACGCAGATGGCGCTGACCTGCCAGTTGTTTTGCCCCGCCTTCTCCATGATGGACTGCAAGATGGCGTATCCTGAAGAACACACGCAGGAGAAGAGGGGGGATCAAAACAGGGAAGAGTATCTATCGGAGGTAGTCATTCACTGGACCATAATGCATGATGATATTGTATTCATGTAGTCAATAGGTGGTGCAGGAGTGAGTCCTCAAACACTGAAATGAGTCAGCATTTTATAACTTCCTGTCCCCTTGTCTGGAAGCTAATCGTTTTAGTGTGTTTTGTTGTTGTTGTCCTGATATGAGGTTAACACAAGTTGAAGAGATCTTAACATTTTTGTTCTACGACATAAAATACATCAGTAAATACCCCACTGGTGAATTTAAAAACGGCGGTTGCTAAAGGACACGACTAAACGTCATCACGTCCAACATTAGCCACCTTTAGCTTAGCGGTGGTGACGTGAAGTCATGTGGCCGTGCTGTAGTTCCTTTATAGCCCAACATTAGCCACCTTTAGCTTAGCGGTGGTGACGTGAAGTCATGTGGCCGTGCTGGAGTTCCTTTATAGCCCAACATTAGCCATCTTTAGCTTAGCGGTGGTGACGTGAAGTCATGTGGCCGTGCTGTAGTTCATTTATAGCCCAACATTAGCCACTTTTAGCTTAGCGGTGGTGACGTGAGGTCATGTGACCGTGCTGTAGTTCCTTTATAGCCCAACATTAGCCACCTTTAGCTTAGCGGTGGTGACGTGAAGTCATGTGGCCGTGCTGTAGTTCATTTATAGCCGAACATTAGCCACTTTTAGCTTAGCGGTGGTGACGTGAGGTCATGTAACCGTGCTGTAGTTCCTTTATAGCCCAACATTAGCCACCTTTAGTTTAGCGGTGGTGATGTGAAGTCATGTAACCGTGCTGTAGTTCCTATATAGCCCAACATTAGCCTTCTTTAGCTTAGCGGTGGTGACGTGAAGTCATGTGGCCGTGCTGTAGTTCATTTATAGCCGAACATTAGCCACTTTTAGCTTAGCGGTGGTGACGTGAAGTCATGTGACCGTGCTGTAGTTCATTTATAGCCCAACATTAGCCACCTTTAGCTTAGCGGTGGTGACGTGAAGTCATGTGGCCGTGCTGTAGTTCCTTTATATCCCAACTATAGCCGCCTTTAGCTTAGCGGTGGTGACGTGAAGTCTATATTTATAATATAGTTATCATAAATATGGCATGTTGGGCTGATAATAACTGACTTGCAAACTGGCTTTAATTTACACAAAGTCCTTGGCAAGATGAACCCGTTCCAATCTAAGAGACCCTCTAAATATAAATATGTTATGTTTCTCCAACCAGATCCTGTCTTTCCGTCCAGTCGAGGAGCAGGTGGCGTAACACTCGACCCTTGTGGGCGTCTCGCTGTCATGTTTGTGTGTGAAGAAGACGAGGAGGAGAGGAAGAGCAGCAGGAACAGATGTCCTTCTTAAACGTTCCCTCCTGGAAGTCATCACAACCTGGCAACCCGTCTCCCTTTGCTCCCAATTACAGGATTAACCCGCACTCTGGTATCCCGACCCCCCCCCCCCCCCCCCCCCCTCCACCTCGCTCCTCATTAGAGGGAGGTCTGTGGCAGCACCCCCCCCCCACACACACACACACACACACACACACAGGGACATACTTGTTGTATAATAGAAGCAAGTATCATTTCGAAACATAACAGGTAAAGAGCGAGAGCAGGACACATACTTGCACTTACAAGTACAAGTCCTGCCTTTAAATCTTATTTGAGTAAATATCTGTATATTCTGAATCCCTCCTTGTTTCCTTTTCTCCCTAGTTTTGACTCCTCTCATTCCTCCTCTCTTCTTTCCTTTTTCCTTTTCATTACCCTCCCTACTTTCCTTTCCTCCCGCCTTGTTTCCTCTCCTGTTCTTTCCTCTCCTGTTCTTTCCTTCCTCCTTGTTTCCTCTTGTGTTCTTTCCTTGACTTCTCTCCTCTTTTGTGTCCTTTCCTCCTCATTACTGCTGCCTTGCTTCCTCTCTTTTCATTTTCCCTCCTCCCTCCTTGTTTCTTCTTCTCTATTATTTCCCATGCTCTTGCTTCCTTTACTACTTTCATTTCACATCTAATCTCTTTCTCTCACCCCTACTGTTTCTCTCTCTCTGTGTGTGTGTGCGTGCGTGTGTGTCTTTGTGTGTGTGTGTGTGTGTGTGTGTGTGTGTGTGTCTGTGTGTGTGTGTGTGTGTGTGGCCTAGCATTACTATACTTGTGGGGACCTAAATCTGTTTACATAGTCACGTGTGGGGACTCGCCTCCCTTATGGGGACAAAATGGAGGTCCCCATAAGGGGAATCATTAATTTTAGGGTGAAGACTTGGTTAGGGTTAGGGTAAGGGTTAGGCATGTGTTGGTTAGGGTTAAGGTTAGGATAAGTCTCCAGGAAATGAATGTAAGTCAATGTAATGTCCCCTTAAGTGATGTATACATGGTATGTGTGTGTGTGTGTCTGTGTGTGTGCGTGCATGCGTGCGTCTGAGTGAGTGTGTGTGTGTGCGTGTGTGTGTCTGTGTGCGTGTGTGTGTGCGTGTGTGTGTGCGTGTGTGTGTGTGCGTGTGTGTGTGCGTGTGTGCGTGTGTCTGTGTATGTGTATGTGTGTGTGTGTTTGTGTGTGTGTGGGGTGTGTGTGTCTGTATTTGTGTGTGTGCGTCTGTGTGTCTGTTCGTGTGTGTGTCTGTTCGTGTGTGTGTGTGTGTGTGTGTGTTCACAGCGACAGTAGAGGAAGCTCCACAGCTCCTCCTCCTCTCTGCAGAGCTTCAGCCTCTCATTGACGGAGCTCAGCCATGCGCGTCTCATTTTACATTTCAGTCAATACTGCACGAAGCCAGTGTGTGAAAAATGAACCTCGGGCCAGCCAGAGTGCTGCAGCCCAGAAGCCTCTGAAGAGCACTTGCATGTACATATAAAAGACAATAACACACACGCATCCAAGTCCTTTTAAAGGATGTAGATATATAGAAACCCAAATAAGCACTCTGTGTTTGGGTGAATGTAATCTAAAAGATAAATGCTTTCTTTCAACATCACAGCCTTGTAATTGATTGCACTGTTTAATATGCTTGATTTAAACCATAGGTTGCTGTTGAAATAAATAAAAAATAGTAATACAACATCAATTAAGAGAAGTGAATGACATCAACCAGATCATTACAATTAATAAAACGATATTTCTGTATATTTTTTGCATTATTTGAATTGACAAGAAATCTGCCTTCCAATAATACGGGAGGACATCTGGACACTTGTTTGGTTAAATCTCTTCAAAGCCACTGTTTCCCAGTTTCAGGATGCTTTCAGCACCATGGAGAGAGACATTCATTACAGGATTACCAGAGAGGAGAGGACTCTTTAAAGTAGAGACACTACACACTGATATACACCTGAACATCAGCAGGAGAGGACTCTTTAAAGTAGAGACACTACACACTGATATACACCTGAACATCAGCAGGAGAGGACTCTTTAAAGTAGAGACACGACATACTGATATACACCTGAACATCAGCAGGAGAGGACTCTTTAAAGTAGAGACACTACATACTGATATACACCTGAACATCAGCAGGAGAGGACTCTTTAAAGTAGAGACACTACTTACTGATATACACCTGAACATCAGCAGGAGAGGACTCTTTAAAGTAGAGACACTACATACTGATATACACCTGAACATCAGTCAGGAGAGGACTCTTTAAAGTAGAGACACTACATACTGATATACACCTGAACATCAGCAGGAGAGGACTCTTTAAAGTAGAGACACTACATACTGATATACACCTGAACATCAGCAGGAGAGGACTCTTTAAAGTAGAGACACTACACACTGATATACATCTGGACATCAGAAGGAGAGGACTCTTTAAAGCAGAGACACTACATACTGATATACACCTGAACATCAGCAGGAGAGGACTCTTTAAAGTAGAGACACTACATACTGATATACACCTGAACATCAGCAGGAGAGGACTCTTTAAAGTAGAGACACTACACACTGATATACACCTGAACATCAGCAGGAGAGGACTCTTTAAAGTAGAGACACTACACACTGATATACACCTGAACATCAGCAGGAGAGGACTCTTTAAAGTAGAGACACTACATACTGATATACACCTGAACATCAGCAGGAGAGGACTCTTTAAAGTAGAGACACTACATACTGATATACACCTGAACATCAGCAGGAGAGGACTCTTTAAAGTAGAGACACTACATACTGATATACACCTGAACATCAGCAGGAGAGGACTCTTTAAAGCAGAGACACTACATACTGATATACACCTGAACATCAGTAGGAGAGGACTCTTTAAAGTAGAGACACTACACACTGATATACACCTGAACATCAGCAGGAGAGGACTCTTTAAAGCAGAGACACTACATACTGATATACACCTGAACATCAGCAGGAGAGGACTCTTTAAAGTAGAGACACTACATACTGATATACACCTGAACATCAGCAGGAGAGGACTCTTTAAAGTAGAGACACTACTTACTGATATACACCTGAACATCAGCAGGAGAGGACTCTTTAAAGTAGAGACACTACATACTGATATACACCTGAACATCAGCAGGAGAGGACTCTTTAAAGTAGAGACACTACATACTGATATACACCTGAACATCAGCAGGAGAGGACTCTTAAAGCAGAGACACTACATACTGATATACACCTGAACATCAGCAGGAGAGGACTCTTTAAAGTAGAGACACTACATACTGATATACACCTGAACATCAGCAGGAGAGGACTCTTTAAAGTAGAGACACTACTTACTGATATACACCTGAACATCAGCAGGAGAGGACTCTTTAAAGTAGAGACACTACTTACTGATATGCCTCTTGTAGGGCAGCACAGTCTTACAGCTAACCTTTGTTGTGTTTCTGCAGAACATTTGATCAGATACAAGCGGGTTTTGTTGAGAGGAGTTGAGAGGTTTTTTACCCAGTGAAGCGTGGGAGTGGAGAAAAGAGAAAAGAGAGGACGGGGAATGAGTCGCTCTGAGGGAAGCCATCTTGATACGGACCCGGACCCGTTCTCACTGCAGAGAAACAGAAACCCCCCCCACCTCTGACTCGCTTCTCCAAAATGTATGAAAGCGAGATCCAAGTGTTGAAATGGAAATGTGATTCAAATCTTAAATCCCAGGCTCCTCCAACAATGCAACATAATATATATATAATATACAGAATAAACGGACATTTCACTCCTAATGACTCATTTAATGCCAAAAATCTTTCGTTGCAGCAGAATGAAAAACAAGTATTGCTCCTAATTACAAACAAAAAACAGTAGAACATTTAAAATATAGAATATAAACATCTCAAAATAGCAGATACAACTGTGGAAGTTTAACAGAAGATAAAAAATGTAAACTATCTGACATATAAAACACATGACTGCTAACACTAAGTAAACGGGGGATTACCTTCAGTGCAAGAATGGCCTATCGAAATGGATGTAACTGTGAAATGTACAGTCCAAATTGTTATTGTCGTGGAAATGTGACACTGGGGAGGAGGAGAGACTTTAGAGACGCATGCATTCTCTGCAGCTTATTGTATTCAGACGTGAGGTACAAATACTTCATTACTGTACTTAAGTAGATTTATCTGGTATCTCTTCTTTGTATGATTTGATTTTTACAGGACGAGTAGGGGAGGGGTATCATTTACTTACATTCAAGATTTCAACAAAAAATATTTAAAGGTCCCGTGTCATGGCCATTTCCACTGATCATAAAGCCATTGTTGAGCTCTACTAGAATAGATTTACATTGTTCAATGTTCCAAACTCACATTGGTTTCTCACAGCATCTCTGTATAGTTTGTGTATTCACTCTCTGTCCTCCCCCCCCCCCCCCCTGTGTGCCCACTGTGCTCTGATTGGTCAGCTCGCCCACTCTGTTCTGATGAGTCCACCACCCGTTACAGCGGAACATCAGTGATTATGTGTTACAATGGCGTTTGTTAGCAACCAGGAAATGACAGCAGTAATGACAAACAGATGAGAATGCTGCGTGGGGTCTGGGTGCCGTGTTGGGCGGGACGTTGAGGGGCTCGCTGCTGTGTGGAGCGGACAGTGTGAGCTGGATTACTGGTGTGGTTTCCTGGTTGCTACGTGGAGTCTGCGAGACAGCGAGACACAGCCTGAACTCAGCCTGAGCACCATGGACGTGGGACATCTGCGTGGCTCCACTAGCACCCGCATCCCCAAACGCGCAAACCTACAGTGTAAGCGCGCGACAGTTTCGCCGCAGAGAGAGTGTGTGTGTGAGGAGCTCCGCGGATTGGTCCATTTGGGTATGGTCACTGTACCCAGGAAGAAAAAGAGAAATGTCCAACGAGGCGTTCTGGGGCAGCAGACAGGTCTTCTCTGTGTTAGAGTTTTACTCGCTACAGGGTGCACTTTGTGACTCTACAGACCGTGTACATGCAGAGACACCTTCATAACACAAGGGGACGGGTCAGAACCAGAAAAGCATGACATGGGACCTTTAAATGACATAATACCAATTAATGGAAGAAATACAAAAAATGGTTTATGTCTTATTAGATTAGACTAGATTCAAGAACTATTGTCATTGCACAGAGGACAACGAAATACAGTTTGCATTCAACGAGCAAGAGCACAAGGTTTAAATAAACTCACATAACAGAACAATAATGTAGTAATGTATAAATATCTTTGTATAAGGTGCATGGTTTAGGAACATACTGTATAGTTAAATGCAGATTAATTAAAATGTAAATACAGACATCGTAAATGAGTAAGAAGTGAAATGTCCGTTTATACTGTATATTATATATATTATGTTGCATTGGAGGAGCCTGGGACCTTAGATTTACATTGCCATATCTACACTTTAACTATACAACAATAAAGCCTTTGCATTTGAGGAGTGGGTTGAGTAACTACAAATATTGACTCTGTGAGGGGGTGGAAAAATAAGAAGTAAAAAAACATATGGATGAGAGGAATATGCTGTCCTCAGAGAGAGACGTCCAGCACCCTCCACAACACCTCCAACAGCAGTGCAGGAACTATTGATCATTTTGTGACACCAAGACATGTCCATTATTTCAGCATCCATTCACAGCTCTGTGTTCGCCGTGGAGACATCACACACACTTCTATTGCATTCTTATCGAATCACTTTGAGTTAGATATGTTTAAGGTCGTGTAATGTTTGAGAGATATCTTTTAATCCCTTCAAATTAGAGTTATTAGAATGAATAACGCAGCAGTTCTCATACCTGAACAATGAAATGGATATTTAAGCATTTTATCTCTGGTTAATGTTTGGTTTAATTGAGTGTTCAATAAACGGCACTGTCACATGACTTCACGTCACCACCGCTAAGCTAAAGGTGGCTAATGTTGGGCTATAAAGGAACTACAGCACGGTCACATGACTTCACGTCACCACCGCTAAGCTAAAGGTGGCTAATGTTGGGCTATAAAGGAACTACAGCACGGTCACATGACTTCACGTCACCACCGCTAAGCTAAAGGTGGCTAATGTTGGGCTATAAAGGAACTACAGCACGGTCACATGACTTCACGTCACCACCGCTAAGCTAAAGGCGGCTAATGTTGGGCTATAAAGGAACTACAGCACGGTCACATGACTTCACGTCACCACCGCTAAGCTAAAGGTGGCTAATGTTGGGCTATAAAGGAACTACAGCACGGTCACATGACTTCACGTCACCACCGCTAAGCTAAAGGTGGCTAATGTTGGGCTATAAAGGAACTACAGCACGGTCACATGATTTCACGTCACCACCGCTAAGCTAAAGGCGGCTAATGTTGGGCTATAAAGGAACTACAGCACGGTCACATGACTTCACGTCACCACCGCTAAGCTAAAGGCGGCTAATGTTGGGCTATATAGGAACTACAGCACGGTCACATGACTTCACGTCACCACCGCTAAGCTAAAGGTGGCTAATGTTGGGCTATAAGGAACTACAGCACGGTCACATGACTTCACGTCACCACCGCTAAGCTAAAGGTGGCTAATGTTGGGCTATAAAGGAACTACAGCACGGTCACATGACTTCACGTCACCACCGCTAAGCTAAAGGCGGCTAATGTTGGGCTATAAAGGAACTACAGCACGGTCACATGACTTCACGTCACCACCGCTAAGCTAAAGGCGGCTAATGTTGGGCTATAAAGGAACTACAGCACGGTCACATGACTTCACGTCACCACCGCTAAGCTAAAGGAGGCTAATGTTGGGCTATAAAGGAACTACAGCACGGTCACATGACTTCACGTCACCACCGCTAAGCTAAAGGCGGCTAATGTTGGGCTATAAAGGAACTACAGCACGGTCACATGACTTCACGTCACCACCGCTAAGCTAAAGGAGGCTAATGTTGGGCTATAAAGGAACTACAGCACGGTCACATGACTTCACGTCACCACCGCTAAGCTAAAGGTGGCAAATGTCGGGCTACAAAGGAACTTTTAGACTTCAAAACGTGTTCAACAGGAAGTTATCAAACCCTTATTTGATAACTTCCTAACCAAAAACCATTGACTTCCAGACAAGGGAACATATATTGCTTTTTAAAAGGTTGTCACTTCCCCACCCTGACTGTTTAAATACACTTCTAGATTAAAACTCTCTCTCGTCCACTCACCCCGGTCGGTGTCGTACAGGAAGACGAACTTGTTCCAGTCGTAGTGGTCGAGCAGCGACAGCAGCGCCCCGCGGATCGAGGGTCTCAGCTGCAGCGTGAACTGACTCTCACCCTCTGTGGGGAAGCTGGGCGTGATGAGGGAGATGTGCAGGGCGCTGCAGAACGAGGTCAACGTGTGGACCGAGCGCTTATCATACAGGCCGAAGATGGCGAAGACACCGCGGGAGTACTGGGAGCAAACTGGGGAGGAAGGAGAAAGAACAGTTAATATATGAGAGGATAGTAGGGGACTTAATTGGGTTATATTTAAAGATTGACATGAAATGAAAGCAGTGCGATGAAGGTAACGTTTGTGGGTTAGAAACCAAGACCATGGGCTCAAAAAGACTGAATTGAAGGCCTTCTGGAAGAAACAGAACAACACATGGAGGAATTAGAAGATTGTAGGGGTTTTATTGTTTAAGTTTGTGGATTGGAAGCCAAGAGCATGGGCTAATAGGGCCATATGTGCACTTAACGCTGCTAATATTCAAGTTATCATGTCTTCCGTGCAATATGAGGGGAATCGTGCAATTTAATTTATTATTTATTTATGTACATATTCCCTACCATGTCTATATAAGTCCCATTTCTTGTTTTATATTGTCTTGTTGTCGCGTTGGCACCTTGAGTTCATATTGTAATTTCATTGTACTTGGACAATGACAAATTAAAGATCTTACCTTATCTTGAAAAAGGCTTGAAAATATTACAATTTCTAAAAAAAGATATACTATTATTAAAGATCCCTGACACTGTGAGAGTACTGGGGAGGACACGGAAACATCAATGAATGAGACGATAGTGGGGGTGTTACAGTTTGTTTCGGTTGCTAACACAATTATTTAAACTCACACTCAACGTGCAAAACCTCAGCTCAAATCTCCAAAACTCAAAACACATTTTCAGCTCTGCCGCCAATTTGCAATTCAACGTTTTGCCAAACACTGCACACGGTTCTCTGAGTAAGACACAGCGATCTGACATAGTCACTTGTTTGCCAAAACACTGCCATTAAAATACTGCAGACACCAGTTAACAAATCCACATGCCCGTAAACACCACACTGCTTTATCGTTGATTCAGCAATCAGGATGTAAGCAGTAGAAAAAGGCAACAGAAAATGTTTTAGGAATTGAACAAAAACTTGAATTGGGTTATATTTAAAGATGAAATGAAAGTAATGCAATGAAGGTAACGTTTGTGGATTAGAAGCAAAGACTACGGGTTAAAAAAGGCAGAGTATAAGGCCTTCTGGGAGAAACAGAAGAACACATGAAGGAATCAGAAGATTGTAGCACCTGAGCACAGGATAAAGACACACACACAAACACACACATGCACACACACACACGCACACACACACGCACACACACGCGCACGCACAAACACACACACACGCACGCACAAACACACACGCACACACACACGCACGCACACACACACACATGCGCACGCACGTGCACACACACACATGCGCACGCACAAACACACACACGCACAAACACACACGCACGCACACACACACACGCACACGCACGCACGCACACGCACGCACACACACACACGCATGCACACACGCACACACACGCACACACATGCGCACGCACGTGCACACACACATGCGCACGCACAAACACACACGCACAAACAAACGCACACACACGCACGCACACACACACACACGCACACACGCACACGCACGCACGTGCACGCACACACACACACGCACACACACACACACACACACACGCACACACACACACACACACAAGCACACACACAAAATAACCCATTATCCCTCTGATTACCACTTTACATCCGTTCAGGGGGAAACGCTGAATACGGTAAACACAGATCAAAACCAAACACTTCTTCTGAAGCGGCTTCCTCATTTACACAACAACAACAATAACAACAACAACAACAACAACAACGGCATTTCCTCACAGCGCTGTTTGTGCAGATATCCAGAGGACGTCTTGCATTAACTAAACACACCAAACAGTTTCATTGGTCAGACCTTGAATTCAACTTCTCATGTGTGTCCTGCTGACGGACACTTGCTCATTATAGGAAGGGCTGGCACAAGAGGATACTCGGCCACACAACAACAGAGATGGGGAGATAATGAGCATCCTCTGCCAGGCGCCGGTAAGAAGAGGAGAATCAGAGCGACACAAGTGAAGGAGAGCTCAAGATGTTCCTGTTGTTGGAGGGAAATGGGGGGTGGGGGAGGCTTCTCTGAAAATACCTGCTTCCTCTTGTGTTCACAATTAAAGTACAACGAGGTGTCGGGAACTACAGTATCTGTTTGCTGCAACGTCACACATGCAGCTCCTTGTGTCTCTACTTTAAAGAGTCCTCTCCTGCTGATGCTCAGGTGTATATCAGTATGTAGAGTCTCTACTTTAAAGAGTCCTCTCCTGCTGATGTTCAGGTGTATATCAGTATGTAGTGTCTCTACTTTAAAGAGTCCTCTCCTGCTGATGCTCAGGTGTATATCAGTATGTAGTGTCTCTACTTTAAAGAGTCCTCTCCTGCTGATGCTCAGGTGTATATCAGTATGTAGTGTCTCTACTTTAAAGAGTCCTCTCCTGCTGATGCTCAGGTGTATATCAGTATGTAGTGTCTCTACTTTTATTACGCAGAGTGAAGCAGGTAGGACCCAAACGCAGATTACACTTGACGATACCTTTATTTCAAGGCTTTAAATAAACTTGGACAAACAAAACACTCTTCGGTGAACTGGGTCACATACAAAAGAAGCACCAACCCTGAACACAGGACGAGACAAGACTAAATACAGGGAGGGATAATTACAAGACAAGACACAGCCGGGCAGGGGAGGAGAAACACAAGGGCCACAGGTGAACACAATCAGCTAACGAGACACAGGTGAGGGAACTAACGACAGGAGGAAAAACACAGGGAAAAGGACCAGACAATAACCCAGGAGGAAAACATGACAGAGCAGTGAAAACACCCAAACCTAGACATAGACCCGTGACCTGACATGACAACCGTGACAGAACCCCCCCCCTCAAGGGACGGATTCAAGACGTCCCTAAACCCCAAAAACAAAAGTCCAACACAGTCCAGCAGGGTGGGTGGAGGGGGTCCGGAGGAGGGACGTATCCCTAGGCCACCAGGGTGGGTGGAGGGGGTCCGGAGGACGGGACTAAGCTGACCACCCAGGAGCCCAGTAGGGGAACAGGAAGGGATCTCGGGCGGACGGCCCGGGGGCAAGGCAGAGTCTAAGGTGGGGAACTCGGGCGGACGGCCCGGGGGCAAGGCAGAGTCCATGGTGGGGAACTCGGGCGGACGACCCGGGGGCAAGGCAGAGGCCAAGGTGGGGGTCTCGGGCGGACGGCCCGGGGGCAAGGCAGAGTCCATGGTGGGGCGAAGGCCACAGCGGGCGAACTCAGGGGGGCCGAGCATGAGGGCGAAGACCAGACAGCTCCGGAGGCCGGGCAGGACCCGGTGTCGGCCGAACAGGAACCGGAGCCGGCGGGACAGGCTTCGGCAGGATCCCCCACGGAAGAGGACCAGGAGTTGGCAGGACCCCCAGCAGGAGGGTGGACGACGGGACCTCCAACGAGACAGGACAAAGGGTTGGCAGGACCCCCGGCAGGAGAGTAGTCGGCGGGGCCTCCAACGGGACAGGACACAGGGTTGGCAGGACCCCCGGCAGGAGAGTAGTCGGCGGGGCCTCCAACGGGACAGGACATGGGGTTGGCAGGACCCCCGGCAGAGGGCTAGTCTGCGGGACCTCCAACTGGACAAGACATGTGGTTGGCAGGACCCCCGGCAGAGGGCTAGTCTGCGGGACCTCCAACTGGACAGGACATGGGGTTGGCAGGACCCCCCGGCAGGAGACTAGTCTGGCGGGACCTCCAACTGGACAAGACATGGGGTTGGCAGGACCCCCGGCAGAGGGCTAGTCTGCGGGACCTCCAACTGGACAGGACATGGGGTTGGCAGGACCCCCGGCAGAGGGCTAGTCTGCGGGACCTCCAACTGGACAAGACATGGGGTTGGCAGGACCCCCGGCAGAGGGCTAGTCTGCGGGACCTCCAACTGGACAGGACATGGGGTTGGCAGGACCCCCGGCAGGAGACTAGTCTGCGGGACCTCCAACTGGACAAGACATGGGGTTGGCAGGACCCCCGGCAGAGGGCTAGTCTGCGGGACCTCCAACTGGACAAGACATGGGGTTGGCAGGACCCCCGGCAGAGGGCTAGTCTGCGGGACCTCCAACTGGACAGGACATGGGGTTGGCAGGACCCCCGGCAGAAGACTAGTCTGCGGGACCTCCAACTGGACAAGACATGGGGTTGGCAGGACCCCCGGCAGAAGACTAGTCTGCGGGACCTCCAACTGGACAGGACATGGGGTTGGCAGGACCCCCAGCGGAACCTCCAACGGTACAGGACATGGGGTTGGCAGGACCCCCGGCAGAAGACTAGTCTGCGGGACCTCCAACTGGACAGGACATGGGGTTGGCAGGACCCCCGGCAGAAGACTAGTCTGCGGGACCTCCAACTGGACATGAGTAGGGGCTTGAGTGGGGACTCGTGAGAGGGCTTGAGAGGGAACTTGAGAGGAAACTGGAGAGTGGACTCGAGAAGGAACTCGAGAGGTGACTCGAGAGGTAACTCGAGAGGGGACCTGAGAGGGGACTTGAGAGGGAACTCGAGAGGAGACCTGAGGGGAAACTTGAGAGGTGACTCGAGAGGACACTGGAGAGTTGACTTGGGAGGTGACTCGAGAAGGAACTCGAGAGGTGACTCGAGAGATAACTCGAGAGGGGACCTGAGAAGGGACTTGAGAAGGGACTGGAGAGGGGACTCGAGAAGGAACTCGAGAGGTAACTCGAGAGGGGACCTGAGAGGGGACTTGAGAGGTGACTCGAGAGGTAACTCGAGAGGGGACCTGAGAGGGGACTTGAGAGGGAACTCGAGAGGACACTGGAGAGTTGACTTGAGAGGGGACTCGAGAAAAGACTCGAGAGGGAACTCGAGAGGGGACCTGAGAGGGGACTTGAGAAAAGACTCGAGAGGGGACCCGAGGGGAAACTTGAGAGGGGACTCGGGTAGGAACTTGAGAGGTGACTCGAGAGGGGACTTGAGAAGGGACTCGAGGGGAAACTTGAGAGGTGACTCGAGAGGACACTGGAGAGTTGACTTGAGAGGGGACTCGAGGGGAAACTTGAGAGAGTTGGTTCGCCAACAGAACACGGGGTGCTGGAGTCGGCCGGTACGCCGACAGGACACGAGGAGCTGGTGTTGGCTGGGGAGCCAGCAGCAGACGAGGTGCTGGAGTCGGCCGGTACGCCGACAGGACACGGGGAGCTGGTGTTGGCTGGGGAGCCAACAAGAGACGAGGTGCTGGAGTCGGCCGGTACGCCGACAGGACAACGGGGTGCTGGCGTCGGCCGGTATGCCGACAGGACACGGGGAGCTGGCGTTGGCCGGTAAGCCAGTCCTGGAGCCGAAACTGGAGTCGGGACCAGGGGTACTGGAGCCGGTACTGGAGCCAGAACCATGGCTGCTGGGGCCGGAACTGGGGCTGGAGCCATGGCTCTTGGGGCTCGGGCTGCTAGCTTGGCTTTGCGACTCCTTTTAGCAGCCGCCTGAATACTCCGTGGACCTCCATAAGCCAGACGAGTACCCGAGAACGGATCCTGGACAGGAGCAGGAAATGGGGAAGAAGCAGGGGTTGACTCCAGACGGAACACACCGAGACGTTTATAGTCAGCAGGCTGGAAATCACACACCCAGATGAAGTTCAAAATCCAGCCAGGTAAGAATTTCACCAAGTCTGGTTTCTCCATAGCCAACCGGTGCGCCTCTACCAGAGCGGCCTCCTTCTGCAGAACACTGGACGCTCCCTTCCACCAATCATAGCAGCAAGCCAAATCAAAGGAAAAATTCAATAATTCCAGCTCGAACGGATCATCTGCTGGGTCCATTTCTGGTTGGTGCTTACTATTACGCAGAGTGAAGCAGGTAGGACCCAAACGCAGATTACACTTGACGATACCTTTATTTCAAGGCTTTAAATAAACTTGGACAAACAAAACACTCTTCGGTGAACTGGGTCACATACAAAAGAAGCACCAACCCTGAACACAGGACGAGACAAGACTAAATACAGGGAGGGATAATTACAAGATAAGACACAGCCGGGCAGGGGAGGAGAAACACAAGGGCCACAGGTGAACACAATCAGCTAACGAGACACAGGTGAGGGAACTAACGACAGGAGGAAAAACACAGGGAAAAGGACCAGACAATAACCCAGGAGGAAAACATGACATAGAGCAGTGAAAACACCCAAACCTAGACATAGACCCGTGACCTGACATGACAACCGTGACAACTTTAAAGAGTCCTCTCCTGCTGATGTTCAAGTGTATATCAGTATGTAGTGTCTCTACTTTAAAGAGTCCTCTCCTGCTGATGTTCAGGTGTATATCAGTATGTAGTGTCTCTACTTTAAAGAGTCCTCTCCTGCTGATGTTCAGGTGTATATCAGTATGTAGTGTCTCTACTTTAAAGAGTCCTCTCCTGCTGATGTTCAGGTGTTTATCAGTATGTAGTGTCTCTACTTTAAAGAGTCCTCTCCTGCTGATGTGCAGGTGTATATCAGTATGTAGTGTCTTTACTTTAAAGAGTCCTCTCCTGCTGATGTTCAGGTGTATATCAGTATGTAGTGTCTTTACTTTAAAGAGTCCTCTCCTGCTGATGTTCAGGTGTATATCAGTATGTAGTGTCTCTACTTTAAAGAGTCCTCTCCTGCTGATGTTCAGGTGTATATCAGTATGTAGTGTCTCTACTTTAAAGAGTGCTCTCCTGCTGATGTTCAGGTGTATATCAGTATGTACTGTCTACTTTAAAGAGTCCTCTCCTGCTGATGTTTAGGTGTATATCAGTATGTAGTGTCTCTACTTTAAAGAGTCCTCTCCTGCTGATGTTCAGGTGTATATCAGTATGTAGTGTCTCTACTTTAAAGAGTCCTCTCCTGCTGATGTTCAGGTGTATATCAGTAGTGTCTCTACTGGGTCATGTCTCCATGCTTAAATGTTCACAAAGCTTTGTTTAGTTTCTTACGGTAATTAACAGAAAACATCTGTATGCTGGAGCACAAAGAAATAATGCAGACAGCAGATACGGACAAACCTGCTCCCTGAAGACCAGTGACTTACATTTACTCTGTGTGTGTGTGTGTGTGTGTGTGTGTGTGTGTGTGTGTGTGTGTGTGTGTGTGTGTGTGTGTGTGTGTGTGTGTGTGTGGTGTGTGTGTGTGTGTGTGTGTGTGTGTGTGGTGTGTGTGTGTGGTGTGTGTGTGTGTGTGTGTGTGTGTGTGTGTGTGTGTGTGTGTGTGTGTGTGTGTGTGTGTGTGTGTGTGTGTGTGTGTGTGTGTTTGTGTTAAAGAGAGAGCAACCACTCAAGCAAGACGGAGTCCAGAGGTTGGAAAGTATACACAGTCCACTGATGTCCCCCCAAGGGACATTAATAAACACACACACACACACACGCACACACACACACACACACTCAATCTTTATATGTCAATGCACCCCCTTTCTAGATTGCTTTTATGCAGAAATAAGAACGAGGAATATAGTGCCATTTGTCCTTTTCACTTCTTCCTTCAGTCTTCTTTACACAGTGTGATCTATATCATTACCCATTACATTATAAATATAATATTATAATTTAAATATTTTTGCTAAAACGTGTATAGATGTTGCGTATTTTCTTGTGTTTGACAACCAATAGGACACACATCGTGGTTCTACGATGTGTCCTGGCCCCAGTAGGTGTACGTGCACTTTTTATTTCAAGAGAAAGAGTGGGATTGTTATTTCTTTATCTTTCTAGTGTTGTCAGGATATTTAACAAATCAATAAGCATGTGAGGAAATCTGACACTTTGGATCAAACTCTGTCTCCCCCCGCTGCGTCTGACTCTCATCACTGCCTGTTTCAAACCACTAGGGTGTGTGGACTGCATCTGAATCATTTTGGAATATTATATTTATTATACCAGAGGATAATAATGCATTCATGTGTTTTTATCATTTACATTCTGCAGCTGCTGAAGGTGGAATTCACTTTGAATACTTTGAATACAGCCAGGTATCCTAATCCATAAACATAACGCATTTACTTTGTGTATTAAAGATGACAGCTTGATGATCGAATGTGTCTCTACTTTAAAGAGTCCTCTCCTGCTCATGTTCAGGTGTATATCAGTATGTCGTGTCTCTACTTTAAAGAGTCCTCTCCTGCTGATGTTCAGGTGTATATCAGTATGTAGTGTCTCTACTTTAAAGAGTCCTCTCCTGCTGATGTTCAGGTGTATATCAGTATGTAGCGTCTCTACTTTAAAGAGTCCTCTCCTGCTGATGTTCAGGTGTATATCAGTATGTAGTGTCTCTACTTTAAAGAGTCCTCTCCTGCTGATGTTCAGGTGTATATCAGTATGTAGTGTCTCTACTTTAAAGAGTCCTCTCCTGCTGATGTTCAGGTGTATATCAGTATGTAGTGTCTCTACTTTAAAGAGTCCTCCCCTGCTGATGTTCAGGTGTATATCAGTATGTAGTGTCTCTACTTTAAAGAGTCCTCTCCTGCTGATGTTCAGGTGTATATCAGTATGTAGTAACTCTACTTTAAAGAGTCCTCTCCTGCTGATGTTCAGGTGTATATCAGTATGTAGTGTCTCTACTTTAAAGAGTCTTCTCCTGCTGATGTTCAGGTGTATATCAGTATGTAGTGTCTCTACTTTAAAGAGTCCTCTCCTGCTGATGTTCAGGTGTATATCAGTATGTAGTGTCTCTACTTTAAAGAGTCCTCTCCTGCTGATGTTCAGGTGTATATCAGTATGTAGTAACTCTACTTTAAAGAGTCCTCTCCTGCTGATGTTCAGGTGTATATCAGTATGTAGTGTCTCTACTTTAAAGAGTCCTCTCCTGCTGATGTTCAGGTGCATATCAGTATGTAGTGTCTCTACTTTAAAGAGTCCTCTCCTGCTGATGTTCAGGTGCATATCAGTATGTAGTGTCTCTACTTTAAAGAGTCCTCTCCTGCTGATGTTCAGGTGTATATCAGTATGTAGTAACTCTACTTTAAAGAGTCCTCTCCTGCTGATGTTCAGGTGTATATCAGTATGTAGTGTCTCTACTTTAAAGAGTCCTCTCCTGCTGATGTTCAGGTGTATATCAGTATGTAGTGTCTCTACTTTAAAGAGTCCTCTCCTGCTGATGTTTCAGGTGTATATCAGTATGTAGTGTCTCTACTTTAAAGAGTCCTCTCCTGCTGATGTTCAGGTGTATATCAGTATGTGTCTCTACTTTAAAGAGTCCTCTCCTGCTGATGTTCAGGTGTATATCAGTATGTAGTGTCTCTACTTTAAAGAGTCCTCTCCTGCTGATGTTCAGGTGTATGTCAGTATGTAGTGTCTCTACTTTAAAGAGTCCTCTCCTGCTGATGTTCAGGTGTATATCAGTATGTCGTGTCTCTACTTTAAAGAGTCCTCTCCTGCTGATGTTCAGGTGTATGTCAGTATGTAGTGTCTCTACTTTAAAGAGTCCTCTCCTGCTGATGTTCAGGTGTATATCAGTATGTAGTGTCTCTACTTTAAAGAGTCCTCTCCTGCTGATGTTCAGGTGTATATCAGTATGTAGTGTCTCTACTTTAAAGAGTCCTCTCCTGCTGATGTTCAGGTGTATATCAGTATGTAGTGTCTCTACTTTAAAGAGTCCTCTCCTGCTGATGTTCAGGTGTATATCAGTATGTGTCTCTACTTTCAAGAGTCCTCTCCTGCTGATGTTCAGGTGTATATCAGTATGTAGTGTCTCTACTTTAAAGAGTCCTCTCCTGCTGATGTTCAGGTGTATATCAGTATGTAGTGTCTCTACTTTAAAGAGTCCTCTCCTGCTGATGTTCAGGTGTATGTCAGTATGTAGTGTCTCTACTTTAAAGAGTCCTCTCCTGCTGATGTTCAGGTGTATATCAGTATGTAGTGTCTCTACTTTAAAGAGTCCTCTCCTGCTGATGTTCAGGTGTATATCAGTATGTGTCTCTACTTTAAAGAGTCCTCTCCTGCTGATGTTCAGGTGTATATCAGTGTGTAGTGTCTCTACTTTAAAGAGTCCTCTCCTGCTGATGTTCAGGTGTATATCAGTATGTGTCTCTACTTTAAAGAGTCCTCTCCTGCTGATGTTCAGGTGTATATCAGTATGTAGTGTCTCTACTTTAAAGAGTCCTCTCCTGCTGATGTTCAGGTGTATATCAGTATGTAGTGTCTCTACTTTAAAGAGTCCTCTCCTGCTGATGTTCAGGTGTATATCAGTATGTGTCTCTACTTTAAAGAGTCCTCTCCTGCTGATGTTCAGGTGTATATCAGTATGTAGTGTCTCTACTTTAAAGAGTCCTCTCCTGCTGATGTTCAGGTGTATATCAGTATGTAGTGTCTCTACTTTAAAGAGTCCTCTCCTGCTGATGTTCAGGTGTATATCAGTATGTAGTGTCTCTACTTTAAAGAGTCCTCTCCTGCTGATGTTCAGGTGTATATCAGTATGTAGTGTCTCTACTTTAAAGAGTCCTCTCCTGCTGATGTTCAGGTGTATATCAGTATGTAGTGTCTCTACTTTAAAGAGTCCTCTCCTGCTGATGTTCAGGTGTATATCAGTATGTCGTGTCTCTACTTTAAAGAGTTCTCTCCTGCTGATGTTCAGGTGTATATCAGTATGTAGTGCTGCAGCACCTCTTTTCAGCCTCTGTCTGAAACCAGAGCCCAGTCTGCTCCGATTGGTTAGCTGGCTGGCTCTGTTGTGATTGGTCAACAGCTTAGAGATGTCCCACCCCTTAGCCTATCACGTTCAATGTGTTGGAGCGCTAGCCAATAGGAGCGCAAGTGTTAAATAATAAAACAATATTTAAAAAATGATAAAAAGCACAACAGCTAGAAACATATAAAAGCGAATATGAATGTAAACATTTTATATTCAACTTGTATCAAAAGCCGGTGCGAAGAGGTGAGATTTAGCTGAGATTAAAAAGTTCAATAGCACACCTCTGATGCTCCATAAAGTTTTTCACATTTGATCGAACGCGAGTGTTACAAAGGATTTCTCCAAGGTCACACACTTCCCAGCACACTGAGGAGCTGCCAGTGAGCGCGCCCTGCTCAGAGGCTCTGGCAGTGGACTCAGCTGCACTTCCTGCCAAATGGCCGATCATCTGTTATCCATTCATTAAAACAGATTGCCTCAGCCGACCATGAACAGCTTGAGGTGCAAGTGTGTTATGTAAGATGGCAGAACAATGACACCGTAAGAACAGAAGATATATTTAATTCTCAAAATGATTTTATTTTAAGGAAACATTGACTAAAATTAACCCCTAAATGTTTTTTTGTATCCTAGGGGTTACAGTCATTTGACCGGCTATGTCAATGTGTAACATGCGTGTAATAATGGTGTTATATGAGTGTAATAAGGATGTAACAATGGTTTAACATGTGTGTAATATGGGTCTAATAAGAGTGTTATACAGGTGTAATATATGAGTGTTATATAGGTGTAATAACAGTGTAACATGTGTAATATATGAGTGTGATACAGGTGTAACATGAGTATAATAACGGTGTTAAAGGGGTGTATTGATGCGTAACTTAGGTCTAATAACAGTGTAACATAGGTCTAATAACAGTGTAACATAGGTCTAATAACAGTGTAACATAGGTCTAATAACAGTGTAACATAGGTCTAATAACAGTGTAACATAGGTCTAATAACAGTGTAATATAGGGGTAATTACATGGGTATTTTATGGGAGTAATATGGGTGTTATGCCGCGTTCACACCGGACGCGATGCGATGTTTGGGGGCGGCGTGATTACATGTAAAGTCAATGCAGAGACGCGGACAGACACGAATTCGCTCCGATGGCGAGCATGGAGCGGTGGACGCGGCGAGGCGATTGAACGGCGCCGTGCTAAACGCGAGAGCTTAACTCGAGCGTCAAATTGTCACTGAGGTTCAACCAGAAAACATCAGCCGTTAGCTGTTAGCAGTTAGCCCTCAGAGCCAGACCCGGCGTCATGGGCGGGCCTCAACTGACAGGCACAGCAGCCTGTCAGTTTACTCTTGCGAGTGGTTCACGAAAGGAATATGGCAGCTCAGCGCCAGATGCAGCACATTAGAAGAAACCAGTTAGGCCTACGTTACCAACGAGCAAGCAAGTCAGCTGGCAACCAATTATATTTTGAAGAGAAATGTACTCTCAAGCCGGCTCTCTCACAAACTCCTGCTCTGTGCGCAAGCAGACCGCTGCACACGCTCTCTGCCTCGCTCAATCTCTCTCTCTCTCCCTTTCTCTCCATCACTCAACCTCACTCCACCTAAATCAAATGCCCGCCCAGAGATGTATGTCTGCCGCCGGGTCTGCTCAGAGCTCACAGCTCCTCATATCTGTTCAGAAACTGGACAGAATTAAACGAGTACAAACCACAGACTGTCTGTGTCATGGAGAATACAGTCGCTGCTTTATTTATGTCTGCAGGCCGTTGCTGTGAGTGTGGACGGTCGGAGCATATATAACGTTAGCTTAGCCGATCTCCATTCAGAAAACACACATTTTAAAAGGTTTTTTCTCTGCCGTCTGTCTACAGACTTGTCAAAGTATTAATTCATGGTTTTTACTAACCGGTATCAGTATGTTGTTCGGCATCATTTAGAAACGTGTATTACAATTCAATCACGGTAACATATGTTCAGTTTGTTGTAGTTGTAGTTCCCGAGCCAGCAAGTCTTGTTTGAATGGTGCGAGTAAACACAGCTGGCAGCCGCGGTGAAACTCGAGCGATTAGAGCGAAGCGAATATTCGTGTCGCGTCCGGTGTGAACGCAGCATTACAATGGATATAATAAGAGTGTATTATTGTGTAATGTGGTTGTTATATTACAGTTTTATATTGGTGTGATAGGGGTGTAATAACAGTGTAATTACTGTGTAACTTGGGAGTAATAACAGTGTAACATGAGTATAATACGGGTGTTAAAGGGGTGCATTGATGTGTAATATGGGTGTAATGTAGAAAATAGCAATCATTACATTTCCCTAAATATGAATGTGTGATTACCCATCTAAGGTTTAAGCAAATAGTCAGTTACACCAACAATGAAACACATACTACACTTTAAAGAAGTAGAAATCAAATCTGAGCTTGATATGTAATCTTTTACTCCCCGTGTGACCCAGAAGTGATGGACTGGTCCATTTAGACCCATACCAGCACTGACCCTGAAACTGCATCCGCTGAACTCACACTCCACTGCACAAACAGGTCAGAGCACACACGCACACACACACACACACACACACACACACACACACACACACACACACACACACACACACACACACACACACACACACACACACACACACACACACACACACACACACAGACTGACTGCAGCTCACTGAGATCAATGGGCCAGACATGTGTGTGTGACACACTAAAAGAGCAATGCAACAGAAGCTCTCCTGTCATTTTACATAACAATTATTTGAAAGAAAAAACATGTGGGTGAACCTTCAGTGTCTGTTAGGAATCAGCTGATGTAAATAACTCTGTGAAGTCCTGAATTGAATATGGTAAAAGTACCAGTAGCATCAGCTCAATGTACTTAAGGTATCACAAGTAAAATGCTCAATGTAAACCATTTTAGATACTTAAAACATCGGGTAGATCAGCAGTAGAGAACTTTCCCCATAGTACTTAAATAAAATACTTGAGTTAATCTACTTCCAACACTGTCCTAAACTCAATAGACCATCAAGGTGAGCTAAGCTATGCTAGGCTACGCTAAGGGGGGGGAAAACTATGCTAAGCTATGGTGAGATAGGGTGCTAGACTATGGTAATAAATGACTCTAGACAACGCTAAGGTGAGATAAGCTATGCTAGGCTATGGTGAGATAAGCTATGCTAGGCGACGCTAAAGTGAGATAAGCTATGCATAGGTGAGATAAGCAATGCTAGGCTATGCTAGGGTGGACTAAGCTATGCTAAGGTGAGATAAGCTATGCTAAGGTGAGATAAACTATGCTATGCTAAGATGAGATAAGCTATGCGAAGGTGAGATAAACTGTGCTATGCTAAGGTGAGATAAGCTATGCTATGCTAAGGTGAGATAAGCTATGCTAGGCTATGGTGAGATAAGCTATGCTAGGCGACGCTAAAGTGAGATAAGCTATGCATAGGTGAGATAAGCAATGCTAGGCTATGGTGAGATAAACTATGCTAGGTGACACTAAGGTGAGGTAAGCTATGCTAGTCTATGCTAAGGTGAGATAATTCAACATGTATATTTTCTACTTTCTTGTTTATTTCCAGTCTTTTAATTTTAATTTGTTACAATGCTAGTCTATGCTTAGGTGAGATACGTTTTTCTAATGTGGTCCTGTTGACGAGCAGGATTTTAAACTGCTTTGTCATCAGTGTTCGTGTAAATGCATGCTGGCTTCCTGTCTGCCAGTGACACATGTTGCCGTTGTTCAGCATGGAAACATTCATTAGCTAACAATGCCATTATTGTTGTATTAATATAAATGGAGGTCAGGTACTCTTTAAAGCAGCTGCTAGTTATGGGTACTTTTTACTGAAGGACATTTCAAAGCCTCTTTACTTTTACCTGAGTAAAGAAGTTTAGCCAGTACTTCTACTTTCACCAGAGTATTTTTAAACACGAGTATCTGTACTTCTACTTGAGTAAAGGATGTGTGTACTTTTGCCGTCTCTGGTAACATGTTGTCTTGTTTACCTAATCCGCACACAATAAAAATGCACAATAAAAATCCCCTCCCCCCCCCTTTAGCACAGATGATGGCTGCCCCCGACCTTTGACCCCCCGTCAATACATATTGATCTCTGCACAGAACAAACCTCCAATATTCACCACTTGTTTCAGAGCAGACACATCTAGCTGCTGGAGTTTGAGTTATGGAGAATTCTTTGCAATCTCAAATCATTTTCCAAGCAATCGATTGCATTTCAGGGGGAAATAGTGAATTATGAATAAGGTTATTTTTAGCCCAGCGTTATTTACGGCTTCCTAGATTTCTTCTACAGTAACTCCTCAAAGGTCGTCAGCCTTTCAAACATCAGTGTGCTAAATAATGTGTTTGATTTCATACGATATTTAAAGTATATATACCTATTTTATTCTGTCGAATCTGCCAGCTAAGATTTGGAATGGCTTGAAGTTAAATACATACATGTGCTATTAAAACCAGAGGTGCAGAGTAACTAAGCACATTAACTCAAGTACTGTACTTAAGTACATTTTTGAGGTACTTTTACTTTACTTAAGTATTTCCATTTTATGCTACATTGTACTTCTACTTCGCTAGAATTCAGAGGTACATGGTGTACTTTTCCTCCACTACATGTATTTATACCTTTAGTTACTTCACAGATCTGGATGAATGATGTGAAATATAACCAAGTGTTGAATCAGACTTTAGTTCCACCTGGAGTAAATCCACCAGCTACCCTGCAGTCTACAAAGTACTTCAGACTAGCTGCTCCTTCACCAGCTACCCTGCAGTCTACAAAGCCATTCAGACTAGCTGCACCTTCACCAGCTACCCTGCAGTCTACAAAGCCATTCAGACTAGCTGCTCCTTCACCAGCTACCCTGCAGTCTACAAAGCCATTCAGACTAGCTGCACCTTCACCAGCTACCCTGCAGTCTACAAAGCCATTCAGACTAGCTGCACCTTCACCAGCTACCCTGCAGTCTACAAAGCCATTCAGACTAGCTGCTCCTTCACCAGCTACCCTGCAGTCTACAAAGCCATTCAGACTAGCTGCTCCTTCACCAGCTACCCTGCAGTCTACAAAGCCATTCAGACTAGCTGCACCTTCACCAGCTACCCTGCAGTCTACAAAGCCATTCAGACTAGCTGCTCCTTCACCAGCTACCCTGCAGTCTACAAAGCCATTCAGACTAGCTGCACCTTCACCAGCTACCCTGCAGTCTACAAAGCCATTCAGACTAGCTGCACCTTCACCAGCTACCCTGCAGTCTACAAAGCCATTCAAACTAGCTGCACCTTCACCAGCTACCCTGCAGTCTACAAAGTACTTCAAACTAGCTGCACCTTCACCAGCTTTGAGAACACTTTCATGATCAATCATTATAAAACATATCATAGATATTATTCTGAAATGGACCAATCTGCACAACGAATACTTTCACTGTCTTTCACTATATTTTGATGAGAATACTTTCCTACTTTCACTTGAGGAACATTTTGAATACTTTTACTGTAACAGAGTATTCCTACACTCTGGTACTTTTACTCAAGTACAAGATCTGAGTACTTCTACTTTTACTCAAGATCTGAGTACTTCTACTTTTACTCAAGTACTACTACTTTTACTCAAGTACTAGTTCTGAGTACTTCTACTTTTACTCAAGTACAAGATCTGAGTACTTCTACTTTTACTCAAGTACTAGATCTGAGTATTTCTACTTTTACTCAAGTACAAGATCTGAAAACTTCTTCTTTTACTCAAGTACAAGATCTGAGTACTTTTACTCAAGAACAAGATCTGAGTACTTCTACTTTTACTCAAGTACAAGATCTGAGTACTTCTACTTTTACTCAGGTACTAGATCTGAAAACTTCTTCTTTTACTCAAGAACAAGATCTGAGTACTTCTACTTTTACTCAAGAAGAAGATCTGAGTACTTTTACTCAAGAACAAGATCTGAGTACTTCTACTTTTACTCAAGTACAAGATCTGAGTACTTTTACTCAAGAACAAGATCTGAGTACTTCTACTTTTACTCAAGAACAAGATCTGAGTACTTTTACTCAAGAACAAGATCTGAGTACTTCTACTTTTACTCAAGTACAAGATCTGAGTACTTTTACTCAAGAACAAGATCTGAGTACTTCTCCAGTAAAGTTGTCCCTGTGGATGAAATGTTTGAGAGCATTGAGTGAACTGAGTGTATGAGACTTTCCCAGTGAGACCTGTTGGCAGGAGTTTCTGTAAGGAGCTGTTGATGAGGGTATTTTCTATCATCTTCAGCTCTCTGAGCGCTGAATCGTTTCCTCATCGACTCTCAAAGAGGCGAGCGGCATGAGTAGAGGTCTTTTATGAAAAGAGGAAGAAAAAGGACAAGGAGGACGAAGCCCTTTGTGTTCGCAATAGCTTCAACAAGGAAAGAAATCAATACGAGCCCCTCGCATCTGACGAAAATAATATCATTATGTTACCGACTGGGCAGGCGGCCATTTTGACAAAGATCAGAGCAGCGGGCAATCGCTCAATCATCAGCAGGAGAGGACTCTTTAAAGTAGAGACACTACATACTGATATACACCTGAACATCAGCAGGAGAGGACTCTTTAAAGTAGAGACACTACATACTGATATACACCTGAACATCAGCAGGAGAGGACTCTTTAAAGTAGAGACACTACATACTGATATACACCTGAACATCAGCAGGAGAGGACTCTTTAAAGTAGAGACACTACATACTGATATACACCTGAACATCAGCAGGAGAGGACTCTTTAAAGTAGAGACACTACATACTGATATACACCTGAATATCAGCAGGAGAGGACTCTTTAAAGTAGAGACACTACATACTGATATACACCTGAACATCAGCAGGAGAGGACTCTTTAAAGTAGAGACACTACACACTGATATACACCTGAACATCAGCAGGAGAGGACTCTTTAAAGTAGAGACACTACATACTGATATACACCTGAACATCAGCAGGAGAGGACTCTTTAAAGTAGAGACACTACATACTAATATACACCTGAACATCAGCAGGAGAGGACTCTTTAAAGTAGAGACACTACATACTGATATACACCTGAACATCAGCAGGAGAGGACTCTTTAAAGTAGAGACACTACATACTGATATACACCTGAACATCAGCAGGAGAGGACTCTTTAAAGTAGAGACACTACACACTGATATACACCTGAACATCAGCAGGAGAGGACTCTTTAAAGTAGAGACACTACATACTGATATACACCTGAACATCAGCAGGAGAGGACTCTTTAAAGTAGAGACACTACATACTGATATACATCTGAACATCAGCAGGAGAGGACTCTTTAAAGTAGAGACACTACACACTGATATACACCTGAACATCAGCAGGAGAGGACTCTTTAAAGTAGAGACACTACATATTGATATACACCTGAACATCAGCAGGAGAGGACTCTTTAAAGTAGAGACACTACATACTGATATACACCTGAACATCAGCAGGAGAGGACTCTTTAAAGTAGAGACACTACATACTGATATACACCTGAACATCAGCAGGAGAGGACTCTTTAAAGTAGAGACACTACATACTGATATACACCTGAACATCAGCAGGAGAGGACTCTTTAAAGTAGAGACACTACACACTGATATACACCTGAACATCAGCAGGAGAGGACTCTTTAAAGTAGAGACACTACATACTGATATACACCTGAACATCAGCAGGAGAGGACTCTTTAAAGTAGAGACACTACATACTGACATACACCTGAACATCAGCAGGAGAGGACTCTTTAAAGTAGAGACACTACATACTGATATACACCTGAACATCAGCAGGAGAGGACTCTTTAAAGTAGAGACACTACATACTGATATACACCTGAACATCAGCAGGAGAGGACTCTTTAAAGTAGAGACACTACATACTGATATACACCTGAACATCAGCAGGAGCGGACTCTTTAAAGTAGAGACACTACATACTGATATACACCTGAACATCAGCAGGAGAGGACTCTTTAAAGTAGAGACACTACATACTGATATACACCTGAACATCAGCAGGAGAGGACTCTTTAAAGTAGAGACACTACATACTGATATGCACCTGAACATCAGCAGGAGAGGACTCTTTAAAGTAGAGTTACTACATACTGATATACACCTGAACATCAGCAGGAGAGGACTCTTTAAAGTAGAGTTACTACATACTGATATACACCTGAACATCAGCAGGAGAGGACTCTTTAAAGTAGAGACATCAATAGCTAATTTTCAGAATGTGTAACATAATCTAGAAAGTAAACAGTTTAAGGTACCAAAAGTCTAACATCTCTTGTATCAGGACTTTATCTACTAGAAAATGATGATAGAATAATATGTAAAAATGTCATTTATATATTAATACATCACACATGGAGGCCTTTAATTATAACGTTTTGTTTTTAAAGATCATTCTGTACCGTTCCTTCAGTGAGATTTAACATGCAGGACTTGTACTGGTCACAGAGTATTTTAACAGTCATGTATCGGTACCTTTCCTCCAAACCATCTGAATACTTCTTCCACCTCTTCTCTCATATGACTTTCCCAGAAATACCCTATTTTCAACAAACAGCCAAAACAAATCAGTGGGACAGAAACTATAACCTCATTTTCAGAGACAAACAGAACAGAAACTAGATCAGCTCTCGCTAACCGGCAGTCTACAGAATCAGATGATGTGTTACCGAGCAGCGTCACAGACGAGTTCAACCTCGGACAAAAACGGCTGAATTAAATGTTCCAGCTCTGTATGAGACACACACACACACACTCACACATACACACACACACACACACACACACACACACACACACACACACACACACACACACACACACACACACACACACACACACACACACACACACACACACACACACACACACACACACACACGTGTCTGCCGCTGTTAAACCTGGCACCTAACGACACACCGCTGCCTCCTTCGTCTCCTGTGTGTGTCAGATTGAATAATGTCTTTGTGCCATGTGCTCGTGTGCATTCAAGTGCATGTTACACTGCATGTACGCACACACACACACACACACACACACACACACACACACACACACACACACACACACACACACACACACACAGAAAGAGATAGAGAGAGAGAGCCCCACTGGACATCATTGCAGCACATAATGCACAAATGCCACTGGCAGACCACGTCTCGCTACATACACACACATGCACATAAACACACATGGAACACATATACACACATGCACTTAAACACACGTGCAACACATATACACACATGCACTTAAACACACATGCAACACATATACACACATGCACTTAATCACACATGCTACACACATACACACACATGCAACACACATACACACACATGCAACACACATACACACATGCACTTAAACACACATGCAACACATATACACACATTCACTTAAACACACATGCAACACACATACACACATGCGCTTAAACACACATGCAACATACATACACACATGCACTTAAACACACATGCAACACATATACACACATTCACTTAAACACACATGCAACACACATACACACACATGCAACACACATACACACATGCACTTAAACACACATGCAACACACATACACACACATGCAACACGCATACACACACATGCACATAAACACACGTGCACTTAATCACACATGCAACACACATACACACGCATGCACTTAATCACACATACAACACACATACACACACATGCAACACACATACACCCACATGCACTTAAACACACATGAAACACACATACACACACATGCACTTAAACACACATGCAACACACATACACACACATGCACTTAATCACACATGGAACACACATACACACACATGCACTTAAACACACACACAAACACACAGTATTCTGTCTGCTTGACTTTATCTCCCACCAGGCCCCGGGTCAAAGAGTGATGATGGGGGGAAGATGAATCTCTGCACATCACACACAACCTCCTCCTCCTCGATGTTCTCCTGTCGTAGAGTCAGCCAGCCGGAGGTTAAATGCTAACCGATTAGCGCTAGCCTTGTATATGTAGTATTGTAGGCTATGTGTACACCTTCGAGGAGGAAGATGTTCTTATCATCGCACTGGAGTCAAATTCAAATCAAAGGTGTTATTTTCATAAGCTCATGAGCTACAGCGTAGAAATGGCAATGACATTCCTCTGACCTGAGCTGCTCCAAACAATGCAACATCTATGATCAAATAGAAAATAGTGCAAGAACACACAGTAAAACCCCTTCAAATCAATCTAGCACATGGTCAGGCTCACCTTCTCGTGGTCCTGAACACTGTAGAGTAATAACACTACAGAGTAAAATACAACAAATGTTATCCTTCATTTAGCATAAAGGAAAGGACAGAGCTTGATGAGTGGCTTCAAATCCTTTTTCTGCAACCAGTTTTAACCTTAAAGCACGGTGGATCAAGAAAACTAGCTGCTTGCAAGACAGTTCACTTGCTAGCTAGCTAACCTCCATATAAAATGACATAATTTAGTATCATTCAAAAGCATAAAAGCCAGATGCAATTAGTCAAATGTAACGAGTAATGCCTTAACCTCTAGCTTGACAGTTAGCTAGCTAGATGTCATTTCAGCTAGGAATAATGTGCCAGTCAAAACACATTCATGTCTTTACTTATTTGTATTATATGTCTACAGCCACCACTTTGAATGAGCCATCAAACCATTCCTGATTAAGTCCCTTCAAATCTTCAATCTCAATAACCTGGGAAAAGTTCCAATCAAGAAAAACTCACCTTCTACATTCACATAAAACACATGTAACAAAATGGCAAGAAGTTATTCAGAAATCCTCATTTCAAACTCCTATATACATGTACTGCTCCACCGTGACCATCCTATCAGAAGCTATCTGCAGGAAATATTGACAAAACGTTAGTCTATATGGGTGACACGCATAAAATCACACAATCAGAGACCGGACTGGAGCTACACAATTACATGAAGTGCCCGCTGCAGGCAGTGGGCCTCCGCTATATGCTGTTGCCCCTGTGGGACAAACCATATGACAGATGGGTCAAACACAGCCATGATTGTAAGTCAACCACCAGCACTTGTCCCGTTAGATATCAGCTTTACTTTAATGGAAAAACATTAGATTTCCAACTCAAAACACAAGAAATATACCCGCTAATAATGCAGCAGATTCCTCAGAGAAATCAGCACAAAATGTTCCAAACTATGCGATATTTTAAGTGAAAGCACCGAGGGACGGGCGAACTAAACTCCTCGTAAATCCTTTACCACTTACAGCATCCATAAAACATGAGCTAACCAGAGGGGGGAAGAGAGACAGGGAGGAAGAGAGAGGGTACAAGTTATTGGAAGATCGGATAGCAGCCAATCAAGCTGGCATGGCGTCCTGCTGAGCTTTTTGCCCTAGGAAAGGAGAAGAGTGGCGAGGCTAGGGAGTGGAATACATTTTGAATGCAGCTGAAATGGCCGGTTTAGCATTCGGACTGAATGACATTACAAACCCCATTGCACACCGTGTAGCCATGAGCCGTTTGGTGACAGTACAAAAGAGCACAGGGGTGTACAAAAAGGAAATTAGTAACGGCTGAATTTCATATGTTTCACGGTCCTGGCTCGCTACTGAAATGTTGCGAGTAACACCTTTGCTTCTCCGAGTAAAACTAAATACAAAGCCTGCAGTCATAGGTTCAGGTTTTATTTCCCACCAGGGGAGACTCCGTTTTTGGAACTAAACTTCGACGCTGCTCAGTGGCCGATACTAAATCCTAACACTGAAGCTCCGGTGCGTTCAGGGACCGCCGGCAGTGATTCTGGTCCAGATCAGTCCAGAAAAAGTGTGTCATCACATCAAAGAGATCTAATTGTCAGTTGCAGAAATAGGGGAAAGAAATCAACTGCTTAGAGAGGTCCCGCCGCTTTCCTGCTGATGTTCAGGTGTATATCAGTATGTAGTGTCTCTACTTTAAAGAGTTCTCTCCTGCTGATGTTCAGGTGTATATCAGTATGTAGTGTCTCTACTTTAAAGAGTCCTCTCCTGCTGATGTTCAGGTGTATATCAGTATGTAGTGTCTCTACTTTAAAGAGTCCTCTCCCGCTGATGTTCAGGTGTATATCAGTATGTAGTGTCTCTACTTTTAAAGAGTCCTCTCCTGCTGATGTTCAGGTGTATATCAGTATGTACGTGTCTCTACTTTAAAGAGTCCTCTTCCTGAGGGATGTTCAGGTGTAATCATATGAGGTCTCTACTTTAAGAGTCTATCCTGCTGATGTTCGGTGTATAATCAGTATGTCGTGTCTCTCTTTTAAAGAGTCTCTCTTGCTGATGTAAGGTGAACTAGTATGTAGTGTCTTACTTAAAGAGTCCTCTCCCGCTGAGTAGGTGATATCAGTATGTAGTGTCTACTTTAAAGAGTCCTTCCTGTATGTTCAGGTGTATATCAGTATGTTATAGTCTCACTTTAAGAGTCCTTCCTGCTGATTTCAGGTTGTATATCAGTTATTTAGTGTCTCTACTTTAAAGAGTCCTATCCTGCTGATGTTCAGTTTTGGTTTTTAAGATCAGTATGTAGTGTCTCACTTTTAAAGAGTCCTCTGCTGATGTCAGGTGTATATCAGTCTGTAGTCTCTACTTTAAAGCAAGTTCCTTCCTGATGATGTTGGTGTATCAAGTATGTAGTGTCCTACTTTAAAGAGTCCTCTCCTGATGATTCAGGTGTATATCAGTATTTAATGTCTCTCTTTAAAGAGTCCTCTCTGCTGATGTTCAGTTGTATATCAGTATGTAGTGTCTCTACATTAAAGTCCTCTCCTCTGATGTTCAGGTGTATCAGTATGTAGTGTCTCTA
>CADEHL010001163.1:60000-80114 GCA_902827135.1 Harpagifer antarcticus | reverse complement strand
ATAAAATCACTACGGTTTTATTTGCTAGTGCTCCAACACATTGTACGTGATAGGCTAAAGGGGCGGGACATCTTTAATCCGTTGACCAATCCCAACAGAGACAGCCAGCTAACCAATCAGAGCAGACTGGGCTATGGTTTCAGACGGAGGGTGAAAAGAGGTGCTGCAGCACAGACAGTATGAGAACAATAAAGAGCTTTTTGAACATTAAAGCATGGAGAGGACCCTTTAAAGTAGAGACACCACATACTGATATACACCTGAACATCAGCAGGAGAGGACTCTTTAAAGTAGAGACACTACATACTGATATACACCTGAACATCAGCAGGAGAGGACTCTTTAAAGTAGAGACACTACATACTGATATACACCTGAACATCAGCAGGAGAAGACTCTTTAAAGTAGAGACACTACATACTGATATACACCTGAACATCAGCAGGAGAGGACTCTTTAAAGTAGAGACACTACATACTGATATACACCTGAACATCAGCAGGAGAGGACTCTTTAAAGTAGAGACACTACATACTGATATACACCTGAACATCAGCAGGAGAGGACTCTTTAAAGTAGACACTACATACTGATATACACCTGAACTTCAGCAGGAGAGGACTCTTTAAAGTAGAGACACTACATACTGATATACACCTGAACTTCAGCAGGAGAGGACTCTTTAAAGTAGAGACACTACATACTGATATACTCCTGAACATCAGCAGGAGAGGACTCTTTAAAGTAGAGACACTACATACTGATATACACCTGAACATCAGCAGGAGAGGACTCTTTAAAGTAGAGACACTACATGCTGATATACTCCTGAACATCAGCAGGAGAGGACTCTTTAAAGTAGAGACACTACATACTGATATACACCTGAACATCAGCAGGAGAGGACTCTTTAAAGTAGAGACACTACATACTGATATACACCTGAACATCAGCATGAGAGGACTCTTTAAAGTAGAGACACTACATACTGATATACACCTGAACATCAGCAGGAGAGGACTCTTTAAAGTAGAGACACTACATACTGATATACACCTGAACGTCAGCAGGAGAGGACTCCTTAAAGTAGAGACACTACATACTGATATACACCTGAACATCAGCAGGAGAGGACTCTTTAAAGTAGAGACACTACATACTCATATACACCTGAACATCAGCAGGAGAGGACTCTTTAAAGTAGAGACACTACATACTGATATACACCTGAACGTCAGCAGGAGAGGACTCTTTAAAGTAGACACACTACATACTGATATACACCTGAACATCAGCAGGAGAGGACTCTTTAAAGTAGAGACACTACATACTCATATACACCTGAACATCAGCAGGAGAGGACTCTTTAAAGTAGAGACACTACATACTGATATACACCTGAACATCAGCATGAGAGGACTCTTTAAAGTAGAGACACTACATACTGATATACACCTGAACGTCAGCAGGAGAGGACTCTTTAAAGTAGACACACTACATACTGATATACACCTGAACATCAGCAGGAGAGGACTCTTTAAAGTAGAGACACTACATACTCATATACACCTGAACATCAGCAGGAGAGGACTCTTTAAAGTAGAGACACTACATACTGATATACACCTGAACATCAGCAGGAGAGGACTCTTTAAAGTAGAGACACTACATACTGATATACACCTGAACATCAGCAGGAGAGGACTCTTTAAAGTAGAGACACTACATACTGATATACACCTGAACATCAGCAGGAGAGGACTCTTTAAAGTAGAGACACTACATACTGATATACACCTGAACATCAGCAGGAGAGGACTCTTTAAAGTAGAGACACTACATACTGATATACACCTGAACATCAGCAGGAGAGGACTCTTTAAAGTAGAGACACTACATACTGATATACACCTGAACATCAGCAGGAGAGGACTCTTTAAAGTAGAGACACTACATACTGATATACACCTGAACATCAGCAGGAGAGGACTCTTTAAAGTAGAGACACTACATACTGATATACACCTGAACATCAGCAGGAGAGGACTCTTTAAAGTAGAGACACTACATACTGATATACACCTGAACATCAGCAGGAGAGGACTCTTTAATATCTCCTTCAGTTCTGTAAAGGGCAACAGACTGTGTTGTTTCTTTTTACTGCAAAGTCAACTGTCTTTTGGACGTCCTTGTTTTTTGCCCGCTGCAGAAATGTGTTCATGCAGAGGGCGGGAACTTTTCATCAAAAATGTCTTGCCACTACATTTAGAAATGTGTGACTAACGCCGTCACACTTTTCAGGGACATGTGTTTAAAAAAATCCACATTATCCCAACATTACCATGATTACATTCTGAGAACCGTCTCTTGTAAAAATCCCTTTTACCCCCCACATCTCTTCCTCTCTGCTTCAGCACATTAATCTCTCATTAGCCCCCTCCCCCTCTTGCTCTCCATCCTCTCTCCAGCCATGAAACACACACACACACACACACACACACACACACACACACACACACAGGTGAACATCGCCTAAAGCCGTGCTCATTTCCCCTGTTCTTCAGAAGAAGATAAATGGCCGGGCAGAGGAAGCCATTTAAAGGGCAGCAGAGAGCCCCTCTGAATGGAGCGATAATAGACTTGAATAAGGCGAACATGCTCCACACACACACACACACACCACACACACACACACACACACACACACACACACTACACACACACACACACACACACACACACCACACACACACACACACACCCACACACACACACACACACCACAACACACACACACACACACACACACACACACACACACACACACACACACACACACACACACACACAGCACACACCACACACACATCACACACACACACACACACACAAATGGAAGAGCTTTTTCCCTACTCAAGGACAGAGCATGTGTTCTCCTGAGAGTGGAAGCAGGAGCGCCGGCCGCTCGCTGCCCGGATCTGGAGTGAGAGCCACGTTGCATATAAATGACTCAACGCAGATTAACTTGTCACTGTTTCAATGGACGGGCAGCATGTAGGAGGTAAAATACAAAAAAACGTTCCCACCCCCACACACGTCTTTTATAAAAACCTTCGTCTGTGAAGAGGTCGAGGAACGAGTTGTAGCTGCAGTCAAATATGGGCGTTGATTTTTACTTTCTTTAATGCATGTGTCCAGAATAATTTGGGGTTTATAAACAAGGTGTCTATCATACAGCTCCCTGAAACACTTTTTGAAAGTTCATTTAGTTGGTGTGGATCTATCTATCCATCTATCTATCTATCCATCCATCCATCTATCTATCTATCTATCTATCTATCTATCTATCTATCTATCCATCTATCTATCTATCTATCTATCTATCCATCTATCCATCTATCCATCTATCCATCTATCCATCTATCCATCTATCCATCTATCTATCTATCCATCTATCCATTAATTCATCTATCCATCTATCCATCTATCCATCTATCCATCTATCCATTAATTCATCTATCCATCTATCTATCCATTAATTCATTTATCCATCTATCTATCTATCTATCTATCCATTAATTCATCTATCTATCTATCCATCTATCCATCTATCTATCTATCCATTAATTCATCTATCCATCTATCTATCTATCTATCTATCTATCCAATAATTCATCTATCCATCTATCTATCTATCTATCCATTAATTCATCTATCCATCTATCCATCTATCTATCTATCCATCTATCCATCTATCTATCTATCCATTAATTCATTTATCCATCTATCTATCTATCTATCTATCCATTAATTCATCTATCTATCTATCCATCTATCCATCTATCTATCTATCCATTAATTCATCTATCCATCTATCCATCTATCTATCCATCTATCTGTCTATCTATCTATCTATCCATTAATTCATCTATCCATCTATCTATCTATCCATTCATCCATCTATCCATCTATCTGTCTATCTATCTATCTATCCATTAATTCATCTATCCATCTATCCATCTATCTATCTATCCATTCATCCATCTATCCATCTATCTATCCATCTAACCAGTTGCCAATAAACGCTCCTGCTCTCTTGATTTCCTTCTTTTCATCCCCCTCAATGTGTTGAATCTGAGTTTAGAGAATCATCCCACAGAAGCAGGTATTTCTCTCAGGTGTGACTGAAAATAGACGGGAGATCCCAGGCTCTTACATAAGTGTGTCACAGCACATCTTCTCTCTGCCTCTTTTTGACTGTTGAAAGGTGTTTTACACGCTGCTGTGAGGAACACCGGGTTGTTCCCGCTGACTTCCAGCCTCCCAGAGGAGACGTCCTCTCATCCAGAGACAGACGAACGGAGGAGAAGTCGTTCAAGGACTCTGAAGCGATGGCACCGTGACAGAAAAGTCATGAAATGCTGCCTCATGGTTTCATAATAAACCAGCAGTTTGTTGACTCTGTGTTTTACCTCCACACATCAGAGAGAAGAGAGTTTCCTGTGTTAATTCCCCCCAGAAGAAGCTGGAAATCTGGATCCAGACAACATGCCTCACTTTTCACGTCTATTCATAGGTCACATTCACTGCACAGTATTTATTGCAAAGTGTTTGTATGATATTTCTGCATTTAACTTGCAGACTTTCACACGAACGCGTTTTCAGGGCCGGCTCGGAGCTGGAGCCTGAAAAGTACAGTCTTTTCTTCTTCACACCGCAGCGGCTCTTAGCTCCGGAATCCGGTTCGTCTACAATCAAGATTCCGGAGCTAAGAGGCGGCGCCGCTTACGTCGAGGCGGGGGCAGGGGCAAGGGCGGGATCAACCTCCTGAAGACCACAAAGAAGTTTGGAATTTCGCACAACATGTTTGTAAAGTCCCTTGGAAAGTTGTTCCTTGTAAAGTCGTTCCTTGTAAAGTCGTTCCTTGTTAAGTCGTCCCTTGTAAAGTCGTCCCTTGTAAAGTCGTCCCTTGTTAAGTCGTCCCTTGTAAAGTCGTCCCTTGTAAAGTCGTCCCTTGTAAAGTCGTCCCTTGTAAAGTCGTCCCTTGTTAAGTCGTCCCTTGTAAAGTCGTCCCTTGTTAAGTCGTCCCTTGTAAAGTCGTTCCTTGTTAAGTAGTTCCTTGTTAAGTCGTCCCTTGTTAAGTCGTCCCTTGTAAAGTCGTCCCTTGTAAAGTCGTTCCTTGTTAAGTATTTCCTTGTTAAGTCGTCCCTTGTAAAGTCGTCCTTGTAAAGTCGTCCCTTGTAAGTCGTCCCTGGTAAAGTCGTCCCTTGTAAAGTCGTCCCTGTTAAGTCGTCCCTTGTGAAGTCGTCCCTTGTGAAGTCCGTCCCTTGTGAAGTCGTTCCTTGTAAAGTCGTTCCTTGTAAAGTCGTCCCTTGTAAAGTCGTCCCTTGTAAAGTCGTCCCTTGTAAAGTCGTCCCTTGTAAAGTCGTCCCTTGTTAAGTCGTTCCTTGTAAAGTCGTCCCTTGTTAAGTCGTCCCTTGTAAAGTCGTTCCTTGTTAAGTAGTTCCTTGTTAAAGTCGTCCCTTGTTAAGTCGTCCCTTGTTAAGTCGTCCCTTGTAAAGTCGTCCCTTGTTAAGTCGTCCCTTGTAAAGTCGTCCCTTGTAAAGTCGTCCCTTGTAAAGTCGTCCCTTGTAAAGTCGTTCCTTGTTAAGTAGTTCCTTGTTAAGTCGTCCCTTGTAAAGTCGTTCCTTGTAAAGTCGTTCCTTGTTAAGTCGTCCCTTGTTAAGTCGTCCCTTGTAAAGTCGTTCCTTGTAAAGTCGTCCCTTATAAAGTCGTCCCTTGCAAAGTCGTTCCTTGTCTTCCATTTCGTTGTGAGGGATTTGAGGGATTTCCGCACGGTTTGGCTTTTATGAAGCAGGCACGTAAACGGTTACGTCATGACGCAACCGATGAGGCAATGACGCAGCACCACCCCGGCTCTGGGCGGTAGGAACAGAGCGGGAGCAGAAAAGGGAAACCGGAGCTGAACCAGAAAAGCTCTACCGTGGAGCTACAACGGGAAAGGCGCTGGTGTCTCATTCTCATGCATTATTTTACTTACATTACTTAGAAAACATTTTCAGGGTGTTGTAATTTTCTCACTGCATTGACATTTTGTCTGTCTTTATTTTTAATGTGTTATAATAGTTCCTAAACTACAATTTGTTGCTACCTTTCTACGACTTATTTCTCTTACTGTATGCACATTTTACACCAAAGCAAATTCCTCGTGTGTAAATTTATTTGAAATAAACCGGATTCTGATTAGGTTACATTTCCTATAACAAAATTGATTCTTCTGCTTTTTCATCTGTACTTTGTTTTGGCGAGGGCAGCTCCGATGTCTTTAGTATAGTACCTGCTGTTAGAGCAGGGGGGTCAAACTCAATTTCATCGTGGGCCACATTCGCAAAGGGCCGGTTGTAACTATATAAATATATCATACATATAAAATAATGTATTATATCACATTATTGCCTCTGAATTGGATTATTATCGGATAGGATCATAAATTCATGATTAACTAAGTCTGAAAGCAGAAGTCCAGGGCAAATAATTGCAAGTCTCTTCAGTGAGCATGTCACAAAACGAGATGCATTGTGGGACATGTAGTTTATGGGCAACCTGCTTCTGTAAAGCGGCATGTAACCGTATAATAAACTTATTATATTCTTTGCAGGCTCTTGTGGGGCCACATCAAATGAAGTTGCGGGCCGGATTTGGTCCCCGGGCCTTGAGTTTGAGACCCCTGTGTTAGAGGATCCTGGGACTTCAGATTTTCCAAAACCAAGCTCTAAATTTTCTGCATATGACGAAAAAAACCTTTAAAACGTTGAATAGTTTTTATCATTTGAGTGCTAGTGAAATGTGATGTGAGCGATGAGTCACGCAGCATTTAAACGTGAGTCCGCTGCAGGCCGAATACTAACGTGTGTGATGACCTCATCCAGAAATAGAGTCTGAGACAATGAATTCAATTAATTTAAACCAAAGGAAGGGACAGTGACCAAAAAGAGGCTTCTGAGAAACTTGGTCAGAATTCTGGGGAAAAAAAGGCCGAATTTTTACAAAAACCTTGGAATTCTGACTTTTCTCATATTTCTTTAGGAAGAATTTGAGCAGGTCAGGATATGAGGAAAGTCAGAATTTTGAGAGAGGTCTGAATACCGAGGTTTTTGTGTCAGAATTTTAAGGAATTCTAGATCTGAAAAAAGACTGAATTATTATTTTCAGAATCGCTAATAGAACGATAACATGCGACCCTAATCCTTTTCCGTAAAAACCTGTCTAATGTTGGATTTTTTAAAGGTCCCCTATTATACTGTTCTTCATCAATATATTAAAGGTCTCAGATATACACAGAGCCTGTCTCTGATTGGCTGAAATTACCCATAATCCCCTCTGATTCAGCCCTGTTTCCAAAGTGCTGATTACTTTAGATGAAAATAAGGAGCCCCTCCCCACACCCCTCTGAGAGACATTTGGTTACAAAGAACTCAATGGTGCTCTAGGAGGAGATTCAGGTGATAAGGGGGGAGGGGGGGGGGGGGGTAACCTTGGGTTGCTGATTGGCTAATGGTTACACAAGACAACACATCGTTATGACATCATAAAGTGGCCAAAATCTGATCAGCTCATGTTCAGACAGGGTTTTTATAGAAATGGATCAAAAAGAGAGAAAATCTTTGTTCCTGAGACTTTCATAGTCTCTTTCCACAGAGGGGACACATGTTGATGTAGAAGAGAATGAAAGAGGGGGAACACATGTTGTATGTAGAGAGACATGGAGAAGAGGGGGACACATGTTGATGTAGAAGAGACATGAAGAAGAGGGGACACATGTTGATGTAGAAGAGACATGGAGAAGAGGGGACACATGTTGATGTAGAAGAGACATGAAGAAAGGGGAACATGTTGATGTAGAAGAGACATGGAGAAGAGGGGACACATGTTGATGTCGAAGAGACATGAAGAAGAGGGGACACATGTTGATGTAGAATAGACATGAGAAGAGGGGACACATGTTGATGTAGAAGAGACATGAAGAAGAGGGACACATGTTGATGTAGAAGAGACATGAAGAAGAGGGACACATGTTGATGTAGAAGAGACATGGAAGAAGAGGGGACACATGTTGATGTAGAAGAGACATGAAGAGGGGACACATGTTGATGTAGAAGAGACATGAAGAAGAGGGGACACATGTTGATGTAGAAGAGCATGAAGAAGAGGACACATGTTGATGTAGAAGAGACATGAAGAAGAGGGACACATGTTGATGTAGAAGAGGACATGAAGAAGAGGGGACACATGTTGATGTAGAAGAGACATGAAGAAGAGGGGACACATGTTGATGTAGAAGAGACATGAAGAAGAGGGGACACATGTTGATGTAGAAGAGACATGAAGAAGAGGACACATGTTGATGTAGAAGAGACATGAAGAAGAGGGGTCACATGTTGATGTAGAGAGACATGAAGAAGAGGGGACACATGTTGATGAGAAGAGACATGAAGAAGAGGGGGCACATGCTGATGTAGAAGAGACAGAAGAAGAGGGGACACATGTTGTGATAAAAGAGACGTGAAGAAGAGGGGACACATGTTGATGTAGAAGAGACATGAAGAAGAGGTGACACATGTTGATGTAGAAGAGACATGAAGAAGAGGGGACACATGTTGATGTAGAAGAGACATGAAGAAGAGGGGACACATGTTGATGTAGAAGAGACATGAAGAAGAGGGGACACATGTTGATGTAGAAGAGACATGAAGAAGAGGGGCACATGCTGATGTAGAAGAGACATGAAGAAGAGGGGACACATGTTGATGTAGAAGAGACGTGAAGAAGAGGGGACACATGTTGATGTAGAAGAGACATGAAGAAGAGGTGACACATGTTGATGTAGAAGAGACATGAAGAAGAGGTGACACATGTTGATGTAGAAGAGACATGAAGAAGAGGGGACACATGTTGATGTAGAAGAGACATGAAGAAGAGGGGGCACATGCTGATGTAGAAGAGACATGAAGAAGAGGGGACACATGTTGATGTAGAGAGACGTGAAGAAGAGGGACACATGTTGATGTAGAAGAGACATGAAGAAGAGGGACACATGTTGATGTAGAAGAGACATGAAGAAGAGGGGACACATGTTGATGTAGAAGAGACATGAAGAAGAGGACACATGTTGATGTAGAAGAGACATGAAAAAGAGGGGACACATGTTGATGTAGAAGAGACATGAAGAAGAGGTGACACATGTTGATGTAGAAGAGACATGAAGAAGAGGGGACACATGTTGATGTAGAAGAGACATGAAGAAGGGGATTATAAATAATAGGTGACCTTTAAAATACTATAACCACATATTAGCTTTGACTTTTTTGTAATAAAAGCAGAATATTGTGATACAACATAAAGAGAAATGTTCCTTTGTTGGCAGAAGCTCAATCTCCCCGCAGAGTTTAGAAAACCTAAATAAATCCTCCGCCGGTGGGAGGCTTTAAACACACAAGTCTTGACCTTCGCCTCATTTGTTAACAGTAATTACACCAAACGTGACACAATTAACTTGACTCTGATAAATGACTCCATGCTAGCAGAGGGACCTTTGGAAGTTGGGACAAATGAAATGATGTTAGAGGCTCACGAGACCCCGCTGTGAATAATAAGGAGACTTAACAGTTTATCAAACTAATTAAAGAGAATTCATCAGGGTCTCAGGAACGATTATCAATGACAACGTAAAACATGAAACAACATTTGTCCCCGTCAGCCGTCCTGAAACTGAACACTCTAATCTCGCTCTGCAAATTAGCTCCATGTCTCATCTCTGCTTCCCAAATAAACGCAGTGTCCTTAAACGTCAGGAAACACAGTCGATTCATAACCACTATCTCAGGGCCTTTGACAGAGATGGCAAAAGTACACACATCCTTTACTCAAGTAGAAGTACAGATACTCGTGTTTAAAGATACTCAGGTGAAAGTAGAAGTACTGACTAAACTTCTTTACTCAAGTACAAGTAAAGAGGGCTTTGAAATGTACTTAAAGGGGACCTATCATGCAAATGCACTTTGTGATGTCTGTTATACATCAACATGTGTCCACGGTGTGTCAGGGAACTCACGCAGCATCAGAAAATAAAACCCTCTCTCTTTTCCTCCGTACCCAAATCTCTAAAAACGGGGAGCAACGGAGCTGATCCAGATCTGCGTCCGATATGACGTAATATCTGAAATGTGGACCCACGGTCCAATCAGAAACGTTGCTATCAGAAACAATGCCCGACTGTTTTGGACGTAATATGGTCGGTGTTTACATTAGCATGCTAACACTCAGAGCTAACTTGTACTGGAGAGCATGTGTGTGAAGAAGCAGGAAGTAAAAAGGAACTCACCTTGTGGTATAACCGGCAAGAGAGAAAGCCTTTGAGCTCCAGACTGTTTCAGATCCTTGATAATCCATGATATGGCGTTTCATCACGGCAGCATTTAGTTTAGACGGTAGCTGCCGGGTCCCGCATGAGCTCAGACCCCTCCTCTTTAAAGCTTTATACCCAAATCAGCACTTTAGAAACAGGAAGTGAAATAGAGGGATATGAGGCGTGGCTAGAATGATCTGTTTGGTGTTTGGAGCAAAACACTTCGTAGACATGTCTTTTATATATTTGTATATATCTGAGACCTATGCTATTGCCTAAAGGTAGCGTGATACAGTAGGTGCACTTTAAGTAAAAAGTACCCATAGCTAGCAGCTGCTTTAAAGAGTACCTGACCTCCCTTTATATTAATAGAACAATAATGTCATTGTTAGCTAATGAATGTTTCCATGCTGAACAACGGCAACATGACAACGTTTCCATTGGTCCCTCTTCTTTAGAGAAGACCAGGAAAGTGATGGATACACGGATCGTGTTCAAATCAATAGGCACGCAATGACTCTAAAGAATAATGATCACGCATCAAACACACATTCAGACTAAAGGAACCAGCTGTTTGGAGAATGAGAGAAGTAGAAAGTACAGGTATTTGAGTTCAACATGTAAGAAGTAGAAAGTACAGGTATTTGAGTTCAACATGTAAGAAGTAGAAAGTACAGGTATTTGGGTTCAACATGTAAGAAGTAGAAAGTACAGGTATTTGGGTTCAACATGTAAGAAGTAGAAAGTTCAGGTATTTGAGTTCAACATGTAAGAAGTAGAAAGTACAGGTATTTGAGTTCAACATGTAAGAAGTAGAAAGTACAGGTATTTGGGTTCAACATGTAAGAAGTAGAAAGTACAGGTATTTGGGTTCAACATGTAAGAAGTAGAAAGTACAGGTATTTGGGTTCAACATGTAAGAAGTAGAAAGTACAGGTATTTGAGTTCAACATGTAAGAAGTAGAAAGTACAGGTATTTGGGTTCAACATGTAAGAAGTAGAAAGTACAGGTATTTGAGTTCAACATGTGAGAAGTAGAAAGTACAGGTATTTGAGTTCAACATGTGAGAAGTAGAAGAAAGTACAGGTATTTGAGTTCAACATGTAAGAAGTAGAAAGTACAGGTATTTGGGTTCAACATGTAAGAAGTAGAAAGTACAGGTATTTGAGTTCAACATGTGAGAAGTAGAAAGTACAGGTATTTGAGTTCAACATGTGAGAAGTAGAAAGTACAGGTATTTGAGTTCAACATGTAAGAAGTAGAAAGTACAGGTATTTGTGTTCAAAATGTAAGAAGTAAAAGTGAAAAATCGCCCGAAAAATAAGTAGTGGAGGAAAGTACTGAGGAGTAACGTAATTAACATGTAACTAGTGATTGTAACAGATTACATTTATTTTCAAAGTAACCCTCCTAACTCTAATAAAGACACTTTCAAATGTGAATCGGGGTGAAAGCAGAGCTGTGGTTCGATCACAGATTCCCCGCTGGCCCGGAGCTATCAGAGCCATTGATTGGCTCGTGTGATTCTGCTCTGATTGCCTCAGCCAATCAATGCACTGCAGACGCACTGTGACTGTGCGGCCATTAGCATAGAGGAGGAAAATCCCCAAAGCTTCTTCTGTTCCTAAAACTCTCCGAAATCTACTTAAAAATGAAAGGAACTATGGAGCTGATACTTCTTTCAATCCCCTGCAGCCCTGTTTGACTATTGTAACATAAATACAGCTATCTTTTTTGTAAAGTATTAGAGGAAGAGGACATAGTCTGCAGTATGTAGTTCAGGTGTATATCAGTATGTAGTGTCTCTACTTTAAAGAGTCCTCTCCTGCTGATGTTCAGGTGTATATCAGTATGTAGTGTCTCTACTTTAAAGAGTCCTCTCCTGCTGATGTTCAGGTGTATATCAGTATGTAGTGTCTCTACTTTAAAGAGTCCTCTCCTGCTGATGTTCAGGTGTATATCAGTATGTAATGTCTCTACTTTAAAGAGTTCTCTCCTGCTGATGTTCAGGTGTATATCAGTATGTAGTGTCTCTACTTTAAAGAGTCCTCTCCTGCTGATGTTCAGGTGTATATCAGTATGTAGTGTCTCTACTTTAAAGAGTCCTCTCCTGCTGATGTTCAGGTGTATATCAGTATGTAATGTCTCTACTTTAAAGAGTTCTCTCCTGCTGATGTTCAGGTGTATATCAGTATGTAGTGTCTCTACTTTAAAGAGTCCTCTCCTGCTGATGTTCAGGTGTATATCAGTATGTAGTGTCTCTACTTTAAAGAGTCCTCTCCTGCTGATGTTCAGGTGTATATCAGTATGTAGTGTCTCTACTTTAAAGAGTCCTCTCCTGCTGATGTTCAGGTGTATATCAGTATGTAGTGTCTCTACTTTAAAGAGTCCTCTCCTGCTGATGTTCAGGTGTATGTCAGTATGTAGTGTCTCTACTTTAAAGAGTCCTCTCCTGCTGATGTTCAGGTGTATATCAGTATGTAGTGTCTCTACTTTAAAGAGTCCTCTCCAGCTGATGTTCTGGATTGTAGCCATTGAAGGCCATTTACATGCAAAAACTTATATAACAAACTGGTGCAAAGTTTTAAGAATATATTAAGTAATTAAAGAAACTCAAGCTCTCTGATCTAGATCATGGGTCACATTTACATAATTTAAAACCATGCTCTTCCTATTTCATGATTTTAGAATCATACTCATTCAATAATTAACACCAGATGTCCCTTTTCTGACTTCTATGCTGTTTGTGGTTCGCATGTCCCTCAGCTCCACTGCTGTTGCTTTGTCTGTTTGGAAGATGTATACTAACATCACACTGCACATTTTGAAACTAAGGCCACATTAACATTCATGTTCTTCCCACAGTCCACTTGTACAACACCCTGAGCTGTCCAGTGTGTGTGCTTAGATATAATATACATCGCCCTGTTTTAATTGCTATACAGCATGCTATTCCCGTGCTCATTACCCACTTGTGTGTTTTGTATGCTACATTATTTATTCTGATGCTGCACAACTCATTTCCCGGCGGAGGAATCAATGCATCTTCATCTTCTGTAATTTCATCTCAGAAGTCAGTGACGGATACATCGGTTTAGTTATAAGATAGTTGCACTGAATGCTTACGTCAGCACGGCTTCTAATGATCCCTCCGGAGAACAAAGCTAACGTTGCAGAGGAGAAGTAAGCGTTGTGTTTTCTGTTAGGGTGCGGAGACAAATACACTGCATGAGGTCACACACATGCTGTCTTACTACAATGAGTTATCTACCTGTCAACATCTAACACATGTTTTTAGATTAAGCACAGTTCAGCTTTTTAACTGCTTGGGAATCATATTGTTTCAATATTTCTTTCAGTGTCAAAGTAATCCAGTGAGATTTGTCGGTACATGCATGGGTACAATGCAGAACATATATCACCTGATAGATACATCTGCGTACGTTTAATGGTTTTTATTAACCCAAATAATATGATATCGGAAACCCCGAGAGGAAATATGAGAATGTAAGTCAAATAGCAAAAGTTGGATGAAAAGTACTTGCACTCTTTGTCTGATTACATATTGAGACCATTTCTAAAATGTGTCTTTGGTCAAGACACACACACACACACACACACACACACACACACACAGCACTTCATTCTCTGTCTAATTTAGCCATTGATTTGTCTAACACCAGATCGTAACACAGATAGTAGAAGACACAAGGCTTCCGTGTTTTATGGTCTCTGTGACACACACACACACACACACACACACACACATCCATACACACAATGATTGGTCATCACGAGTACATCAACACAAACAAAAACAACGAAGCTAAGAAAAGGGGACGTTTAATCCCGTGGGATCCTCACTGAAAGAAAAACACTGTCTTCTTCTGTTAGGAGATCTAACCATGGCAGGGTGTGTGTGATTTGTGTGTGTGTGTTTACAGCTGCAGTGTGTGTGACTGAGCTCAGATCAGATACGAACTAGCAGACACAGCTGTACTGCCATCACACACACTCAATCACACACTCATACACACACGCACCAAGCCGTTTGAGTTAAAGCACGAAACTGGAGTTTGAACAAGATTACCTTAGTTTAGCACATATGCTAATAGCGTTGGGAAACAATTAACCTGGCTCTGTCCAAACATTGAAAGTACAATCCTCTAATCTCTAAACCTCTCCTTCCTGAATCTATCAAACATGTCTGCTTGTTTAAATCTGTGCACAAACAAAATGTAGACAGGACAAATTGTGGTTTCAGTAAAATATTACAAGGTGTAAGCACACCACTTCTACAGCCATAACAATACTAAATACAAATAATAATAATAAAACATTTATAAAGTAAAAGAAATACATGAATAAATAGAGAAAAGCCAAAAGAAAATGAAATAATGAACTAAAAACAATTATAAAATGAATAATAATTTCGTTAATTTAAGATACATTTAATAACCGATAAGAATGATGCTGATTGAAAGACCCCTGTCTGATAAAACTGAATTATCCTCAAGGAAAAAGCCAACAGTATCCATGTATCCTCTCCAGACATGGATACCTCACACACAGGAAGCTTCATTTTCCTGTTTTACCAAAGCTGGACACTGCACAAAACACAACAGGATATTATGGGATGGACTCACAGGCGTTGGTGACGGCGAAGCTGTTGGCCGTCTCGATGTTGTCGACGTGAGGCACAAGGTTGAACGGCGCCTCCGAGGCGTTCGGGCTCGTGTTGTGCAGGAAGATCGCCAAACGAAAGGCGGTGTATTCCTGATCCGTGTTCCTGATGAACAGACCGCCTGAGAGGGGGGGGGGGGGGGACAGGGTAAAGGTTATTACAAGGGCTTGGTTGAATACTCAATGCTGATTGGACAATTTGGACATTCCAGAGGTTTGTTTTGTTCCACTAGCAGACCGTTGCTAAGGAGAACAGAACATTGCTAGGAAAAGCAGAACGTTGCTAACGTCTACATTTCTCTTATTTTCTCTTATTGCCTTTGTTTTTTATGCATTCAAACATTTCCCAAATTGGGATCAATAAAATACTTATCTATCAATCTAAAGAGAACAGAACGTTGCCAAGGAGAACATAATGTTGCTAAGGAGAGCAGAATGTTGCTAAAGAGAACAGAATGTGGCCAAGGAGAACAGAACGTTGCTAAGGAGAACAGAACGTTGCTAAGGAGAACATCATGTTGCTAAGGAGAACATCATGTTGCTAAGGAGAACATCATGTTGCTATGGAGAACAGAACGTTGCTAAAGAGAACAGAATGTGGCCAAGGAGAACAGAACGTTGCTAAGGAGAACATCATGTTGCTAAGGAGAACAGAACGTTGCTAAGGAGAACATCATGTTGCTAAGGAGAACAGAACGTTGCTAAGGAGAACATAATGTTGCTAAGGAGAACAGAACGTTGCTAAGGAGAACATCATGTTGCTATGGAGAACAGAACGTTGCTAAGGAGAACATAATGTTGCTAAGGAGAACAGAACGTTGCTAAGGAGAACATCATGTTGCTATGGAGAACAGAACGTTGCTAAGGAGAACATAATGTTGCTAAGGAGAACAGAACGTTGCTAAGGAGAACATAACGTTGCTAAGGAGAACAGAACGTTGCTAAGGAGAACATCATGTTGCTATGGAGAACAGAACGTTGCTAAGGAGAACATAACGTTGCTAAGGAGAACAGAACGTTGCTAAGGAGAACATCATGTTGCTATGGAGAACAGAACGTTGCTAAGGAGAACATAACGTTGCTAAGGAGAACAGAACATTGCTAAGGCGAACAGAACGTTGCTAAGGAGAACAGAACATTGCTAAGGAGAACAGAACGTTGCTAAGGAGAACAGAACGTTGCTAAGGAGAACAGAACGTTGCTAAGGAGAACATAACGTTGCTAAGGAGAACAGAACATTGCTAAGGAGAACAGAACGTTGCTAAGGAGAACAGAACATTGCTAAGGAGAACAGAACGTTGCTAAGGAGAACAGAACATTGCTAAGGAGAACAGAAACGTTGCTAAGGAAACAAACGTTGCTAAGGAGAACAGAACGTTGCTAAGGAGAACAGAACGTTGCTATGGAGAACAGAACATTGCTAAGGAGAACAGAACGTTGCTATGGAGAACAGAACATTGCTAAGGAGAACATCATGTTGCTAAGGCGAACAGAACGTTGCTAAGGAGAACAGAACGTTGCTAAAGGGAACAGAGTATTTCTAAGGAGGATCAATGGACTAAGTGCAGTCATATCGATCTGCAGAAATAAGTCCGGTCTATTTAACATCAGCGGTGGACAACAAACACAAGTTTTTCTCCATGTTTATATTTGTGGAGAGTACGAAACTCTGAATGCTAGCAGACCGTTGGTAAGGAGAACAGAACATTGCTAAGGATCAGGAAGTAAACAATAACAGGAACCGCAGAAAAAGACAGACAGGAAGTAAACACTAAAGGGAACAGTAGAAGAAGAAGACAGACGGACAGGAAGTAAACATTAAAGGGAACAGCAGCAGAAGACAGACGGACAGGAAGTAAACACTAACGGGAACAGCAGAAGAAGACAGACAGGAAGTAAACACTAACGGGAACAGCAGAAGAAGACAGACAGGAAGTAAACACTAACGGGAACAGCAGAAGAAGACACACAGGAAGTAAACACTAATGGGAACACTGTATTGGGCTATGGCAGCGTTTAAAAACTTTAATAGTTACAGAAAACCTCAATTGGTTAAAAGAAACCAAGACAATTATCGTATTGGACAAATGTCTGTTTCTCTTGCCAGAACAACCTCAGTTTTTTTCAAGCTACATTTTTCAGAGTTTCACTGACGGTTTTCGGGTCTGTGGTTAGAGTGGAACCTCTATCATTGTCACGGTTGAGTGAAGGAAGCAGGACCCAAGCGCAGATAACTTTGATAAACCTTTATTTCAAGGCTAAAATGGAACGAATACAGACAAACACAGAACACTCACCGGTGAAGTCCGTCACCAACAAAAGAAGCACCGACACTGAACACAGCACGAGACAAGACTAAATACAGGGAGGGATAATTACAAGACACAGGTGAACACAATCGGCAAACGAGACACAGGTGAGGAGGGAGGAGAAAAACACAAGAGCCACAGGTGAACACAATTAGCTAACGAGACACAGGTGAGGAGGGAGGAGAACACACAGGGACACTAACGACAGGAGGAAAACATGACAGAGAACAGTGAAAAACACCCAAACCTAGACAGAACTGTGACAGAACCCCCCCCTCAAGGGACGGATTCCAGACGTCCCTAAACCCCAACACAAAAATCCAAAAAAAAAAAAATCCAGCAGGGTGGGTGGAGGGGGTCCGGAGGAGGGACGTATCCCTAGGCCACCAGGGTGGGTGGAGGGGGTCCGGAGGACGGGACTAAGCTGACCGCCCAGGAGCCCAGTAGGGGACCAGGAAGGGATCTCGGGCGGACGGCCCGGGGGCACGGCAGAAGCCGAGAAGGGGGACTCGGGCGGACGGCCTGGGGGCAAGGCAAAGTCCATGGTGGGGCGTAGGCCACAGCGGGCGAACTCAGGGGGCCGAGCTCGAGGACGAGGGCAGCGGCAGGAAGAGTCAGGGGGCCGGGCTCGAGGACGAGGGCAGCGGCAGGAAGAGTCAGGGGGCCGGGCTCGAGGACGAGGGCAGCGGCAGGAAGAGTCAGGGGGCCGGGCCCGCGGACGAAGACCGCGGCTCACAGAGGGTCGGGATCGAGGGCGAAGACCACGGCAGGAAAAGTCAGGGGGCCGGGCCCGAGGACGAGGGCAGCGGCAGGAAGAGTCAGGAGGCCGGGCCCGCGGACGAAGACCGCGGCTCACAGAGGGTCGGGATCGAGGGTGAAGACCAGACAGCTCCGGAGGCCGGGCAGGACCCGGTGTCGGCCGGACAGGAACCGGAGCCGGCGGGACAGGCTTCGGCAGGATCCCCCACGGAAGAGGACCAGGAGTTGGCAGGACCCCCAGCAGGAGAGCGGTTGGCGGGACCTCCGACGAGACAGGACAAAAGGTTGGCAGTACCCCCGGCAGGAGAGTAGACGGCGGGACCTCCAACGGCACAGGACACAGGGTTGGCAGGACCCCCGGCAGGAGAGTAGTCGGCGGGGCCTCCAACGGAACAGGACATAGGGTTGGCAGGACCCCCGGCAGGAGAGTAGTCGGCGGGGCCTCCAACGGGACAGGACACAGGGTTGGCAGGACCCCCGGCAGGAGAGTAGTCGGCGGGGCCTCCAACGGAACAGGACATAGGGTTGGCAGGACCCCCGGCAGGAGAGTAGTCGGCGGGGCCTCCAACGGGACAGGACACAGGGTTGGCAGGACCCCCGGCAGGAGAGTAGTCGGCGGGGCCTCCAACGGGACAGGACACAGGGTTGGCAGGACCCCCGGCAGGAGAGTAGTCGGCGGGGCCTCCAACGGAACAGGACATAGGGTTGGCAGGACCCCGGCAGGAGAGTAGTCGGCGGGGCCTCCAACGGGACAGGACACAGGGTTGGCAGGACCCCCGGCAGGAGAGTAGTCGGCGGGGCCTCCAACGAGACCGGACAAAGGGTTGGCAGGAACCCCGGCAGGAGAGTAGTCGGCGGGGCCTCCAACGGGACAAGACATGGGGTTGGCAGGACCCCCGGCAGAGGGCTAGTCTGCGGGACCTCCAACTGGACAGGACATGAGGTTGGCAGGACCCCCAGCGGAACCTCCAACGGTACAGGACATGGGGTTGGCAGGACCCCCGGCAGAGGGCTAGTCTGCGGGACCTCCAACTGGACAAGACATGGGGTTTGAGTGGGGACTCGAGAGAGGGCTTGAGAGGGAACTTGAGAGGAAACTGGAGAGTGGACTCGAGAAGGAACTCGAGAGGTAACTCGAGAGGGGACCTGAGAGGGGACTTGAGAGGGGACCTGAGAGGGGACTTGAGAGGGAACTCGAGAGGAGACCTGAGGGGAAACTTGAGAGGTGACTCGAGAGGGAACTCGAGAGGGGACTAGAGAGGGGACTTGAGATGGGATGAGGGAAGGGACTAGAGAAGTGACTCGAGGAGGGACTTGAGAAGTGACTAGAGGTGGGACTGGAGAAGGGACTAGAGAAGGGACTAGGACAGCTGGGGCCAGAGCTAAGGCTGGAACCATGGCTGCTGGGGCCAGAACTGGGGCTGGAACCATGGCTGCTGGGGCCTGTACTGGGGCCGGAACTATGGCTGTGTGGGCCGGTTCTGTAGCCGGAACCATGACTCTTGGGGCTCGGATTGCTAGCCTGGACTTGCGACTCCTTCTCCTAGAAGCCGCCTGAAGGCTCCGTGGACCTCCAAAAGCCAGCCGAGTTCCAGAAAACGCCTCTTGGACAGGAGCAGGAACTGGGGCGGAAGCACTGGTTGACTCCAGACGGAACACACCGAGACGTTTATAGTCCGCAGGCTGGAAATCACACGCCCAGATGAAGTTCAACATCCAGTCAGGTAAGAACTTCACCAAGTCCGGTTTCTCCATAGCCAACCGGTGCGCCTCTACCAGAGCGGCCTCCTTCTGCCGAACACTGGACGCTCCCCTCCACCAATCATAGCAGCAAGCCAAAGCAAATGAAAAATGCTGTAATTCCACCTCAAATGGGTCATCTGCTGGGTCCATCTCTGGTCGGTGCTTTCTGTCACGGTTGAGTGAAGGAAGCAGGACCCAAGCGCAGATAACTTTG
>CADEHL010001163.1:0-55000 GCA_902827135.1 Harpagifer antarcticus | reverse complement strand
TACTGATATACACCTGAACATCAGCAGGAGAGGACTCTTTAAAGTAGAGACACTACATACTGATATACACCTGAACATCAGCAGGAGAGGACTCTTTAAAGTAGAGACACTACATACTGATATACACCTGAACATCAGCAGGAGAGGACTCTTTAAAGTAGAGACACTACATACTGATATACACCTGAACATCAGCAGGAGAGGACTCTTTAAAGTAGAGACACTACATACTGATATACACCTGAACATCAGCAGGAGAGGACTCTTTAAAGTAGAGACACTACATACTGATATACACCTGAACATCAGCAGGAGAGGACTCTTTAAAGTAGAGACACTACATACTGATATACACCTGAACATCAGCAGGAGAGGACTCTTTAAAGTAGAGACACTACATACTGATATACACCTGAACATCAGCAGGAGAGGACTCTTTAAAGTAGAGACACTACATACTGATATACACCTGAACATCAGCAGGAGAGGACTCTTTAAAGTAGAGACACTACATACTGATATACATCTGAACAACAGCAGGAGAGGACTCTTTAAAGTAGAGATACTACATACTGATATACACCTGAACATCAGCAGGAGAGAACTCTTTAAAGTAGAGACACTACATACTGATATACACCTGAACATCAGCAGGAGAGGACTCTTTAAAGTAGACACACTACATACTGATATACAGAATATACAGAAAATAACTGTATTTTACATAATTATTGATCATAAATCAAATTACACAACATATGCATCAAATTGAAGTTCAGAAAAACTGAATTAATTGAATAATTCAAAACATTTTAACAGTTTATTTCATCAACATGTTCTTTCTAATAAATGTATCGTACTTAAAATCTCGTCATGACATTTTTTCATTGTGTATTTTGAAAACACGTCTGAAATGGCAGACTCTCTGAAATGCACACAGCAGCAGTTTGTTGTGCTTGAATCAGCAGTTGTTGGATGTTCAGCGTTAAGGCACAGATGCAATCCCCGACTGGCTCTTTGGGACCTCAGTTTCAGGGGAGCAGCAGCATCATATTCTGTAAACGACCCTCGACCTCTGACCTCTGAGGCGTTGGGACTCGGGTATCTCGATGATATGTGAGCACAGGGAGAAGGATTTGAACAGCTTGTCGTCTCTCATCAGAGCGAATGGTACTGATGAGCCTGAAGTAACGTCAGTCTCACACGACATGTCACTTGGTAGACGTAGACTCACATACTCAACACTGTGGACAATCCCCACAGGAGCACTATGGGGTGAAGTGTCTCAGGGACACAACGACATGCTGACTGCAGTGGGGTTTGAACCTGTGACCCCTGATCCCAACACCAACGCACAACCCACTGCGCCACACACACTTTGTTTCACGGGGTTTTGTATTTGATATTGTTGCATCGACTCAGTCGTCTTGTGTCTCCTCTGTCAGAGAGAGACGATTATTTATGTATGTGTATTATCATGACCTCTTTGTGTCTCTGAACCTGATAACATGTTGCAGGGAATTTCTCGTTGTTTATTTTTAACTTGTGATGTGTCATTTGGTAAAGCATGAGCTGCAAAGCATTATTATTATTATTATTATTATTATCATCAGAGGGACAGGAAATAAACAAGGAGAGTGTTTCCAGCTTCCTGATCATTGATTTCTTGTGATGATCAACAACTGGAGGTCACAGTTTGCCCTTCTTTTCATCCCCTGCCTTTAAATCCAGCCGGTCAATCTGCCTGCTGTCAGTGACATCAGAAACTAAACACATGAATGCATCAGCTTCATTTCCTCAGCGGTTAAAACCAGACAGCTGATTAAAGAAATAAGGACACTGTGAAAGCCTTTGGGAGTGAGGTTATTGCAGAGCGTTACAAGCAGTCAGGACAGGCAGCCTGCATAGGGAACACACATATAAATACACATGCACACACACACACACACAAACAAACACACACACACACACACACACAAACAAACACACACACACACACACACACACACACACTTTGCTGCTCTGATCTGCTGCAGTGGCTGGGATACTCTCGCCTGCAGATGTATTAGGTGTGTGTGTGTGTGTGTGTGTGTGTGTGTGTGTGTGTGTGTGTGTGTGTGTGTGTGTGTGTGTGTGTGTGTGTGTGTGTGTGTTATAAGCATGCATGCACACAGATAAAGCATCCATGTGTGCATTCAAAGAGTAAAAAGGCTGCGTAGGGATACGAGAGATTCCCACTTTAAGTGCTGAGGTGTTAAATGGCAGCAGACAGGACCTCCACACATTCATTCACATGATTCCTTCTCTCACACACACACACACACACACACACACACACACACACACACACACACACTCACCGATCTGAACGCTGCTCGGGAAAGCTCCCATTGTCAGTCCCCAAAAGCCCGAGAACATCAACAGGAACCAGTCGCCGGAAGAAATCCTCATTTTGTCTCGGTTATAAACTGATGAGAGACATCGAGCAGGTTTTAATTAGAACACCTCCGGGGCAAAAGCAACATCACAGGGTTGAAGAAAAAACAAAACGAGATAAACCACCGCGAGAGATTTCTATATGTGTGTCAAAAAGAAAAAGCGAAGCGTAATGTCCGTTAATTATCCATGTGTGCGCTCTGTGGATGGATCGCTCTCCGTCAAAGTGTCTGGAGGGTTTGCGCACAACATCCACCACCAACACCACCGAGAGGAGTGAAGGCAGGGTGGGGGGTGAGGAGGGTGAGGAAGAGGAGGGTGAGGAGGAAGAGGAGGAGGATCAGCCAGCGGCGGCCAGTGCGTCTGGATGCGGCTCCACTCAAATCACAGAACACACACGCGCCTTTTTACGCGACCCGGACAGGAGGCAGGGGGGGAGAGAGGAGAGAGGAGAGAGAGAGAGAGAGAGGAGAGAGGGGAGAGAGGGGAGCGAGGGGAGAGAGGGGGGAGAGGGGGAGAGAGAGGAGAGAGGGAGAGAGGGGAGAGAGGGGGAGAGAGGGAGAGGAGAGGGAAGAGAGAGGGGAGAGGAGAGAGGAGAGAGGAGAGAGAGGAGAGAGGAGAGAGAGGGGAGAGAGGAGAGAGGAGAGAGGGGAGAGGAGAGAGGAGAGACACAACTTCCAGAGGAGAAACAAACATGGGAAATCCACCGGGAGCGAGAGGAGGGATGGGCGGCTGCAGGACATGTTGAACACTGTGTGACATTATGACATGAGGAAGACACATGTGCTCAACTCCAATATGAGACTCACTGCTGTCCGTTTAAAGTGCCATTAACATGCATTCATTAGGATGTAAGAGTTGTTGATTTAATTGGCTTTCTCACGACGGATTGGTGCCATTCAAAATGCATTTCTTACACGTACATGCACGCCCTGTAACCTGTAAGGACTGCAGGATTACCTTGGCTTCAAACCGGATTCTTTGATGTATAAAGGCTGTGTCCTTTTTGCATGATAGGACACATGCTTGAACTTCAACACGAGCATCAATGTTACATTTGGTCTAATGCCTACATTTAAAATGATTATATTGAATTTGAAAAGCATTTATAACCTTAATTACTGCATGAACGAGCTATAAACTATCAGGATGGATGTCTGTGTTTTGCAGGATGACATTAAATTCACAGTGGAATATTTAACGTTTTTATTTACAGGGTGTTTGCATGATAAGAGAAATGTCCTTACATCTTTATCCGTATATTCTCAATGTCCTAAAGTTGCCTTTTAATGCATTCATTAACACAATGAATGCATGAACAACATTCCATCTGTAAGGATGGTTGTCTATGCAAGATGAAACTGGATCACACTATTTCTTTATTGCTGAAAATATATTGTTTCTTTGTTGTTGTTAATCCAACATGAGTGTTTTTCTTAGCCTCCTCTTTATGCTTTAATCATTTTACACACAGCCTTTCTTTCAAATGCCATTTAAAATGCATTAATCGCCATAATTAACAGAATTATAAGGATTTTTTTTGCTGGATTACATTTGCTTCACGCTGGATTATGTAGTTTCATGTCGTGTTTCCCTGTGCCTTCTCTCATTACGTGCACTGTAATAAAGGAAACAACATGAACACTGCTGAGTTATAGCTCTCAGAGTAATACATGCTTTAATAGGGAGCTGCACAGAAGCTCTTTAAAGCACACCGCTCTGTTAACCCTTGACTTTTAAAGGTTCAGTTAAAAAAAGTCATAAATGTGTCTCCGCTGCAGTTCCTCTGGCGGCCACTAGAGGCTGAGTCAGTGTTTTCAAGTCAGTCCTGTCACGTTATCATCTAAACTAGAGCAACTAATACATAAATACTTCCTCTATAAAGTTCATAATGTTCCAGTTTCATATGTGATGCTGTCGGAGCCATTACCTGAGTTTATTAAATATGTTTCGTTGTTCTTTAATTATTTTAATAATAAATAAAGGTAAGACATTAATGTACACAATGTATACAATATCTTGTTTACTATATTTTGTAATGTTAATATAGTTTTCTTCAAATAGTTTTCTAGCTGTGTATTTAATCTGTTTTATTTTATGTATGCACCACAACATCAACAACAATTCCTCGTATGTGTTAACCGACCTGCTAATAAACCTGTTTCTGATTTAAAATGTCTTGTGTTGTTAGTATACAGATATTATGTGTTGACTATTTATCGACTCACCTTAGTTGTTTACCCCCTGAATATACTTGTTGACACCCCTTGGTCTCCTGTTTGCTATATTAGGCAAACCCCCAGGAAGTGCGCCGGACTCTGCTGAAAATATTCGTTGTGTCCAAACGGCGGTACTACACTTCCGCATCAGTCCGTGACGTCACTGGACCCAGAAAGACTTTTCCCCATTGACTAACATTGAGAAAGAGACATCTGTAAATCATTATACTAAATAAACTACCCAGTATGAACTATGTTATAGCCCTTATTAGAAACATTCGGTCCTTAAAGTTGTAAATTGCACTTAAAGCCGAATCTAGATTTATTTTCTGTCTCCATTCATTCTACTGAGCCGAGAGTGGGATCTCGGGGGGCGGGGCTTATGCTCTGATCGCACATACGGGTTCTTCTGCTCTGACAGCTAGGCATGCTGTCTTGTGATGTTTCGCTCTCTCAAAAGTTGGGCCCGCCTCCCACGCGGTATCCAGTTCTTATTATACATCCATGAGATTAGGTCTGTTGGTTTTAAACCAGTTCAACACTCAGAAGGAGGCATGTATGGTGCAATGGAAAATAAATGGATTATCGTTCTGGATTATTTGTGCGTTGAAATCATACCCCCATGTGTCGGAAGTGGCTTTAGAAACTCTTAAGCCACTATGGATGCTGTATGACTGAAGTGTCCACAAGTCACACAAATATGTTTATTTTGTACTTACCAAAGCTGCGTTAACATACACACTCATCTGTTTGTATCTTGCAATTTATTTATCTATATATCATATTCTATTTACTTGTATATCGACTCTTCTTGCACTATTTCTATTTTATTGGTATTTACTTGCAGATCTCAAAACATTCTCTCGTACTCTTTTATTTATATTCTGTTATTTATTTCACTATTTGTATTTGTTTAATTTGTTTTATGTCCTATATATATATTCATGGTGCTCTGTTGGAGCAGCCTGCGACTTAAGCGTTGATTAAACCTTGAATCTCGTACTCAGTTGGTTTATCTATAAGTCGAGACACTACATACTGATATACACCTGAACATCAGCAGGAGAGGACTCTTTAAAGTAGAGACACTACATACTGATATACACCTGAACATCAGCAGGAGAGGACTCTTTAAAGTAGAGACACTACATACTGATATACACCTGAACATCAGCAGGTGAGGACTCTTTAAAGTAGAGACTCTACATACTGATATACACCTGAACATCAGCAGGAGAGGACTCTTTAAAGTAGAGACACTACATACTGACATACACCTGAACATCAGCAGGAGAGGACTCTTTAAAGTAGAGACACTACAAACTGACATACACCTGAACATCAGCAGGAGAGGACTCTTTAAAGTAGAGACACTACATACTGATATACACCTGAACATCAGCAGGAGAGGACTCTTTAAAGTAGAGACACTACATACTGACATACACCTGAACATCAGCAGGAGAGGACTCTTTAAAGTAGAGACACTACATACTGATATACACCTGAACATCAGCAGGAGAGGACTCTTTAAAGTAGAGACACTACATACTGACATACACCTGAACATCAGCAGGAGAGGACTCTTTAAAGTAGAGACACTACATACTGATATACACCTGAACATCAGCAGGAGAGGACTCTTTAAAGTAGAGACACTACATGCTGATATACACCTGAACATCAGCAGGAGAGGACTCTTTAAAGTAGAGACTCTACATACTGATATACACCTGAACATCAGCAGGAGAGGACTCTTTAAAGTAGAGACACTACATACTGACATACACCTGAACATCAGCAGGAGAGGACTCTTTAAAGTAGAGACACTACATACTGATATACACCTGAACATCAGCAGGAGAGGACTCTTTAAAGTAGAGACACTACACACTGACATACACCTGAACATCAAAGCATGGAGACATGTCCCAGTAGAGGAAAAACAAACTCACAAATATTCTCTCTCAGAGTATCATCGTCTGATTTCCCCACAAACATCAATACAGATTCATTTTAGTAACAACCTGCGACAAAATGCTGCTGACACTTCCAAAAACTCATCTGATTCCTGTGGAAACGTTATCAGTCTGTCAATACTTCATCACACAGCCAGTGTATTTATCCAGCACATATTCCAGACAAATAAAAATAACCTTCTAAAATGATCATCACACTGTTTGAATACGAGCTGTGCTTCTCTGTAATGTGTGTCGATATAAATTAGGGCTGCTCAATACATCAAAAAGACTCTAAATGGCAAGATATGTGTAGACCAGACCTTACGTGGTGTGTGTGTGTGTGTGTGTGTGTGTGTGTGTGTGGTGTGTGTGTGTGTGTGTGTGTGTGTGTGTGTGTGTGTGTGTGTGTTGGAGCTCTGCCATTACTCTGGTTTTGAGCAGATGGGAAGCCTGCAGTGGGTTTTCCTGCTCACACCAGGGGTGACGGAGAGTGTTGTTCAACCGCTGTTTGGAAATCCCTACACACACACACTCACACACACACACACACACACACACACACACACACACACACACACACACACACACACACACACACACACACACACACACACACACACACACACACACACACACCACACACACACACACACACACACACACACACACACACACACCCTCAGGTGAGTCAGTGTGTGTGTTATTTAATATTTTATTGGTAATTTCACCGAAGCGAATATGCCTATATACATATCTTCATTTATTGCATATTTTACTTTAATGTCCTGGTTGTATATTCTTTTCTTATCTTTTTTAACTGCACGATCTTACTTAATTGTTTATGTTTGGAAAGGTATTTTATTTCTATAATCTATTGGACGTTTACAGATATCTTCATTTTATTTTATACATTTCTTTATTTCATGTTCTTACTCTAACTTCTTATGTTTGTGTAAACATTTGTATTCTATTTTTGTATTGATTGCATTTTAAAGGAAGCACTTAAAGTTATAGCTATTGACAGAGTATGAGAACAAATATGATTTACATGTTTGTGTCAAGGAGAGACTCTGAAGCATGAACTCAATTGCACGACTCAGATAGTGTTCTCAAAAAATAAAGACTTTACTGGAATTTAGCACAGTAATCAAAACAAGGAAAACAAATATACTCTTTCGAGGAAAACAAGCAAGTGATCAATGAGGTAGATCCGTGGGAAGTCCGTGAGGTAATCAGGAACGTGGGTCATAGTAGGACAATGAACTGACAATGAACAGGAGGAAGCTACCACAATATATACACAGGTAAAGGGGACACAGGTGGAAACAATCAGGGCGGGGAAAACAATCAAGGACGCAGGAGACAGAAGGGGGCGGGGAGCGTGGAGGCCTGAAATGAGAGGGATGATTAATTAAGGGAATAAACATAAAGCACAGGGCCAAGGGACATGACAAAACTAACATAAAGAATAAACTTTCACTATTAGTTTCCTAGACATGACAGTTTGTCCATTAATCCTTTTTATGCAATGTCTAACCATTCGTACCCCTGACTTCTCGCTTGTATGGGATCATTGTGTTATATCGTGCAGGGAACAAACGCATAACTCACCTCTTATATGCAACAATACATATCAGAAGCACGCTCGATCTGACACCGTCGTAACCTCAGTGGAGTCGTGCATATTACAAAATGCAGGTGACTTAATGTTAACTAACGGAGACGCCGACTGCGTGAGGCCTCATCTAAATTGTCAATATCCGTACCTGTGTCGAGAACTTGTGGGTAGTCATGCAGGATATTAGTCATGCAGAGTGAAACTGGGATCTGACCCGAAAACACGACTCGCTGGCGTCACCAATCGCTGCAAATGGGGTCCTGTGGGCATAACAACACAGAGTATAAAAGCTTATATAAGCACTTTGCCTCCAGAGCTAAAGGGGGACAGAGAGCAGAACAGACGGGGAGAAAAGGTGGGATTCATTTGTGTTTCCTCCACCTGCATAACGTACAACTGGAGCAAATGTCACGTTTAATGGTTGAGGTCTGTGTTTTATTGATTTGCACAGATACATGGTAAATGAGGGGGGGATAGAGTGGGGCAGAGATGATGGGTTTTTGTAGTTTTATCTCCCTGGTTCACTAAAGGCGGCTAATGTTAGGCTGTAAAGGAACTACAGCGAGGTCACATGACTTCACGTTACCACCGCTAAGCTAAAGGTGGCTAATGTTGGGCTATAAAGGAACTACAGCACGGTCACATGACTTCACGTCACCACCGCTAAGCTAAAGGTGGCTAATGTTGGGGCTATAAAGGAACTACAGCACGGTCACATGATTTCACGTCACCCACCGCTAAGCTAAAGGAGGCTAATGTTGGGCTTTTAAAGGAACTACAGCACGGGTCACATGACTTCACGTCACCACCGCTAAGCTAAAGGCGGCTAATGTTGGGCTATAAAGGAACTACAGCACGGTCACATGACTTCACGTCACCACCGCTAAGCTAAAGGAGGCTAATGTTGGGCTATAAAGGAACTACAGCACGGTCACATGACTTCACGTCACCACCGCTAAGCTAAAGGAAGCTAATGTTGGGCTATAAAAGAAACTACAGCACGGTCACATGACTTCACGTCACCACCGCTAAGCTAAAGGCGGCTAATGTTTGGCTATAAAGGAACTACAGCACGGTCACATGACTTCACGTCACCACCGCTAAGCTAAAGGAGGCTAATGTTGGGCTATAAAAGAACTACAGCACGGTCACATGACTTCACGTCACCACCGCTAAGCTAAAGGCGGCTAATGTTGGGCGTGATGACGTTTAGTCGTCTCCTTTAGACACTTGTTAGCAACCTCCATTTTTAAATTCACCAGTTGGGTATTTACTGACTTATTTCATCTCGTAGTAAAAAACGTTCTCTTCAGATTGTGTTCTCCACAGCACTTATTTCAGGATAGCAACTAAAAAGACATTCAAGAAACCTTTGACTTCCAGACGAGGAACAGAAAGTGCTCAAATGCAGCCCGGGGTGTTAGGACTCATTCCTGCACCACTCTCTGAGGTTAGACTTTGTTAAGTGGTCAACATGTTGCAATTAACTAACAAACAGAAACTGATAAATTGGGTAATTTTCTCATAGACTTCTATGCAATCCTTTATATTTATTTGTTATCTTACTTCAGAATCAGAATACCTTTATAAATCCCACAGAGAGGAAATGTACATTGTGTAAGTAAAGAAGCAAAATATCAATATTCTGTCTGGTCCTGTATTAAAACGGTAAAAAAAGCATCAACGTGGGACTGCTGTACTTTCCTTTCCATCGTGGGATTAAAAGAGTGACAGACGATCCATCCTGAATGTCCTTCATCCTCCATAAACCTGCAGAACATGTCGGACAGACGCTCGTAATAAACATGGAGACCCAGTGACACAGAGGACACCGAGGACATTAAAGGCGGCTAATGTTAGGCTATAAAGGAACTACAGCACGGTCACATGACTTCACGTCACCACCGCTAAGCTAAAGGCGGCTAATGTTGGGCTATAAAGGAACTACAGCATGGTCACATGACTTCACGTCACCACCGCTAAGCTAAAGGCGGCTAATGTTGGGCTATAAAGGAACTACAGCACGGTCACATGACTTCACGTCACCACTGCTAAGCTAAAGGCGGCTAATGTTGGGCTATAGAGGAACTACAGCACGGTCACATGACTTCACGTCACCACCACTAAGCTAAAGGAGGATAATGTTGGGCTTTAAAGGAACTACAGCACGGTCACATGACTTCACGTCACCACCGCTAAGCTAAAGGAGGCTAATGTTGGGCTATAGAGGAACTACAGCCCGGTCACATGACTTCACGTCACCACCGCTAAGCTAAAGGAGGCTAATGTTTGGCTATAAAGGAACTACAAGACGGTTACATGACTTCACGTTACCACCGCTAAGCTAAAGGCGGCTAATGTTGGGCTATAAAGGAACTACAGCACGGTCACATGACTTCACGTCACCACCGCTAAGCTAAAGGTGGCTAATGTTGGGCTATAAAGGAACTACAGCACGGTCACATGATTTCACGTCACCACCGCTAAGCTAAAGGAGGCTAATGTTGGGCTTTAAAGGAACTACAGCACGGTCACATGACTTCACGTCACCACCGCTAAGCTAAAGGAGGCTAATGTTGGGCTATACAGGAACTACAGCACAGTCACATGACTTCACGTCACCACCGCTAAGCTAAAGGCGGCTAATGTTGGGCTATAAAGGAACTACAGCACGGTCACATGACTTCACGTCACCACCGCCTAAGCTAAAGGCGGCTAATGTTGGGCTATAAAGGAACTACAGCACGGTCACATGACTTCACGTCACCACTGCTAAGCTAAAGGCGGCTAATGTTGGGCTATAAAGGAACTACAGCACGGTCACATGACTTCACGTCACCACCGCTAAGCTAAAGGCGGCTAATGTTGGGCTATAAGGAACTACAGCACCGGTCACATGACTTCACGTCACCACCGCTAAGCTAAAGGCGGCTAATGTTGGGCGTGATGACGTTTAGTCGTCTCCTTTAGACACTTGTTAGCAACCTCCATTTTTTAAATTCACCAGTTGGGTATTTACTGACTTATTTCATCTCGTAGTAAAAAACGTTCTCTTCAGATTGTGTTCTCCACAGCACTTATTTCGGATAGCAACTAAAAGACATTCAAGAAACCTTTGACTTCCAGACGAGGAACAGAAAGTGCTCAAATGCTGCCCGGGGTGTTAGGACTCATTCCTGCACCACTCTCTGAGGTTAGACTTTGTTAAGTGGTCAACATGTTGCAATTAACTAACAAACAGAAACTGATAAATTGGGTAATTTTCTCATAGACTTCTATGCAATCCTTTATATTTATTTGTTATCTTACTTCAGAATCAGAATACCTTTATAAATCCCACAGAGAGGAAATGTACATTGTGTAAGTAAAGAAGCAAAATATCAATATTCTGTCTGGTCCTGTATTAAAACGGTAAAAAAAGCATCAACGTGGGACTGCTGTACTTTCGTTTCCATCGTGGGATTAAAAGAGTGACAGACGATCCATCCTGAATGTCCTTCATCCTCCATAAACCTGCAGAACATGTCGGACAGACGCTCGTAATAAACATGGAGACCCAGTGACACCGAGGACACCGAGGACACCGAGGACGCCCTGACAGAGCATCCGTCATCAGGATGGATTCAAAACATCTTAAACGTGGATTACATTTCAAGGTTTCGCCTCTAACTCGCTCAGTTGCTCTCCATGGAGGGAATGCAGCGCTGTGACTTCACCAAGACAAGCCCTCGTTGTTAGATACCAACTATAGAATATAATTGTTTATTGTCATTATACAGGTACAATGAGATGAGTAGTGTATGCGCAATATATGTAACTATGTGTAATATGTGCAATATATATATATATATATGCCGTTAATAACTGTGCAATAAATACCTAGCTGCTAAATCCTCAGAGCTGTTGAAGGATGAGTATTTAGTACATTCTGTAATTTGTTATTTATGCATGCTTCTAAGGTAACATTAAAGGTCCCCTATGATACTGTTTCTCATCCATATATCACAGGTCTCAGATATATCCAGAGCCTGTCTCTGATTGGCTGAAACACCAAACAGATCATTGCATTACCCATAATCCCCTCTGATTCAGCCCTGTTTCCATAGTGCTGATTCTCTGTCTGTTACTTTAGATGAAAGTAAGGAGCCCCTCCCCACGCCCCTCTGAGAGACATTTGGTTACAAAGAACTCAATGGTGCTCTAGGAGGAGATTCAGGTGATAAGGGGGGGGGGGGGGGGGTTACCTTGGTTGCTGATTGGCTAATGGTTACACAAGACAACACATCGTTATGACATCATAAAGTGGCCAAATCTGATCAGCTCATTTTCAGACAGGTTTTTATAGAAATGGATCAAAAAGAGAGAGAATCTTTGTTCCTGAAACTTTCAGAGTCTCTTTCCACAGAGGGGACACATGCTGATGTAGAAGAGACATGAAGAAGAGGGGACACATGTTGATGTAGAAGAGACATGAAGAAGAGGGGACACATGTTGATGTAGAAGAGACATGAGGAAGAGGGGACACATGTTGATGTAGAAGAGACATGAAGAAGAGGGGACACGTGTTGATGTAGAAGAGACATGAAGAAGAGGGGACACGTGTTGATGTAGAAGAGACATGAAGAAGAGGGGACACAAGTTGATGAAGAAGAGACATGAAGAAGAGGGGACACATGTTGATGTAGAGGAGACATGAAGAAGAGGGGACACAAGTTGATGAAGAAGAGACATGAAGAAGAGGGGGACACATGTTGATGAAGAAGAGACATGAAGAAGAAGAGGGGACACATGTTGATGTAGAAGAGACATGAAGAAGAAGGGACACATGTTGATGTAGAAAGAGACATGAAGAAGAGGGGACACGTGTTGATGTAGAAGAGACATGAAGAAGAGGGGACACGTGTTGATGTAGAAGAGACATGAAGAAGAGGGGACACGTGTTGATGTAGAAGAGGACATGAAGAAGAGGGGACACATGTTGATGTAGAAGAGACATGAAGAAGAGGGGACACATGTTGATGTAGAAGAGACATGAAGAAGAGGGGACACATGTTGATGTAGAAGAGACATGAAGAAGAGGGGACACATGTTGATGTAGAAGAGACATGAAGAAGAGGGGACACATGTTGATGTAGAAGAGACATGAAGAAGAGGGGACACATGTTGATGTAGAAGAGACATGGAGATGTGGATTTTAAATAATAGGTGTCCTTTAAGGTGTCTTTGGCTCTGTTCTGCTGTAACAATGTAAATGTCCCCTCCGTGGGACTAATAAAGTCATTCTGATTTGCAGCCCTATAGCTGAACACATTTGAGTTCAATAAGACAGGTACAAAAAGTGTCTTTGTGTATATTGATGCTTTGTTTATTCCATTAAGACATTCCCACAATGCAAGTTGAACATCTGCAATAAAGGCTCATGAACGAAGACGCCCTGAAGGGACCCTTCACAGCAACATCACAATAAAGACTGAATGAACCCGCATTGTTTCCACAGACACATTCATAACGAGATAATGTCCTATTGTTTTCTTTATTGTCCTTTATCATCTTGTACTGCTCGCATCTCTGGATGACAACACGTCTCAGAGTGCTTCAGAGTGCTTCAGAGTGTCTTCAGAGTGTCTTCAGAGTGCTTCAGAGTGCTTCAGAGTGTCTTCAGAGTGCTTCAGAGTGCTTCAGAGTGTCTTCAGAGTGCTTCAGAGTGTCTTCAGAGTGCTTCAGAGTGTCTTCAGAGTGTCTTCAGAGTGCTTTAGAGTGCTTCAGAGTGTCTTCAGAGTGCTTTAGAGTGCTTCAGAGTGTCTTCAGAGTGCTTCAGAGTGTCTTCAGGGTGCTTCAGAGTGCTTCAGAGTGTCTTCAGAGTGTCTTCAGAGTGCTTTAGAGTGCTTCAGAGTGTCTTCAGAGTGCTTTAGAGTGCTTCAGAGTGTCTTCAGAGTGCTTCGGAGTGTCTTCAGAGTGCTTTAGAGTGCTTCAGAGTGCTTCAGAGTGTCTTCAGTGTGCTTCAGAGTGTCTTCAGAGTGTCTTCAGAGTGCTTCAGAGTGTCTTCAGAGTGCTTCAGAGTGTCTTCAGAGTGTCTTCAGAGTGTCTTCAGAGTGCTTCAGTGTGCTTCAGAGTGTCTTCAGAGTGCTTCAGAGTGTCTTCAGAGTGTCTTCAGAGTGCTCCAGAGTGTCTTCAGAGTGTCTTCAGAGTGCTTCAGAGTGCTTCAGAGTGTCTTCAGAGTGCTTCAGAGTGTCTTCAGAGTGTCTTCAGAGTGCTCCAGAGTGTCTTCAGAGTGTCTTCAGAGTGCTTCAGAGTGCTTCAGAGTGTCTTCAGAGTGCTTCAGAGTGTCTTCAGAGTGTCTTCAGAGTGCTTCAGAGTGCTTCAGAGTGTCTTCAGAGTGCTTCAGAGTGCTCCAGAGTGTCTTCAGAGTGCTCCAGAGTGTCTTCAGAGTGTCTTCAGAGTGCTTTAGAGTGCTTTAGAGTGCTTCAGAGTGCTTCAGAGTGTCTTCAGAGTGTCTTCAGAGTGCTTTAGAGTGCTTCAGAGTGCTTCAGAGTGTCTTCAGAGTGCTTCACAGTGTCTTCAGAGTGTCTTCAGAGTGCTTCACAGTGTCTTCAGAGTGTCTTCAGAGTGCTTCACAGTGTCTTTAGAGTGCTTCAGAGTGTCTTCAGAGTGCTCCAGAGTGTCTTCAGAGTGTCTTCAGAGTGTCTTCAGAGTGCTTCAGAGTGTCTTCAGAGTGTCTTCAGAGTGCTTCAGAGTGCTTTAGAGTGCTTCAGAGTGTCTTCAAAGTGCTTCAGAGTGTCTTCAGAGTGCTCCAGAGTGTCTTCAGAGTGTCTTCAGAGTGTCTTCAGAGTGTCTTCAGAGTGCTTCAGAGTGCTTCAGAGTGTCTTCAGAGTGCTCCAGAGTGTCTTCAGAGTGTCTTCAGAGTGTCTTCAGAGTGCTTCAGAGTGTCTTCAGAGTGCTCCAGAGTGTCTTCAGAGTGTCTTCAGAGTGTCTTCAGAGTGCTTCAGAATGTCTTCAGAGTGTCTTCAGAGTGCTTCAGAGTGTCTTCAGAGTGTCTTCAGAGTGTCTTCAGAGTGCTTCAGAGTGTCCTCAGAGTGCTTCAGAGTGTCTTAAGAGTGTCTTCAGAGTGTCTTCAGAGTGCTTCAGAGTGTCTTCAGAGTGTCTTCAGAGTGCTTTAGAGTGCTTCAGAGTGTCTTCAGAGTGTCTTCAGAGTGCTTTAGAGTGCTTCAGAGTGTCCTCAGAGTGCTTCAGAGTGTCCTCAGAGTGCTTCAGAGTGTCTTCAGAGTGTCTTTAGAGTGCTTTAGAGTGCTTCAGAGTGTCCTCAGAGTGCTTCAGAGTGTCCTCAGAGTGCTTTAGAGTGCTTCAGAGTGTCCTCAGAGTGCTTCAGAGTGTCTTCAGAGTGTCACACTGCAGCACTCATTGTGATGGGACAGAATTGATTAATAACGTACGTGTCTCTCATGATTGAGTGAAGCTCCAGATTGATGATCATAAGACCGTGAAGATCAAAGTGTGCGTTCCCTCGGGGATATCGATGTGCTCAGTTCCCTTCATGGCAGTTCGCTGATTTGATTAGGAGATCATTTCGTGATTTGCAGATATCGGGCCGCAGCCTCTGTGTGCGCTGAGAGCGTTTCCTGTGCACCAGTTGAGATCTAGTTCACACTCTTGTTCTCATCAAACGCCTTTGCACTCGCTCTTTCTTCAGGACGTAAATCGCATCCTTCCGTGTTCGTCAGATTGAAATGGGATCAGTTTTGAGTTGTTCAAAGCTCTGGACCTCGAAGTGATATTATTTTTCTATTACAAGGCTTCGTTGAATACTCAATTCTGATTGGTCAATTCGGACATTCCAGAGGTATAAGATAAGATGTACTTTATTACTTCATTCTTCATTTTTGTTAGTTGCAGCATCATAAAACAAAACAAGGCATTGCACAAAATAACAAATTAAATGAGTAGAAATAAACAATTCTAAAATATAAACATCTCAAAATAGAAAGGTATGTTGTTTTCCGCTAACATAACGTTGCTAAGGAGCAGAGTTGGGTATAACGCGTTATTGTAATAATATTACTTTTGAGTAGTGTAACGCTTTTTATCCAAAGTGACTTACAATTACAGGGACATTCTCCCTGGAGTAACTAAGGACTAAGTGCCTTACTCAAGGGCACACTAGTGCTGGTGTTCCTGCCGGGATTTTGAACTCACAATCCTCTCACTCACTATCCATTAGACCACCACTATCCCACTACAGTTACTAACATTGCCCGACACGCGTTACTTTTCTCAAATCAGTAATCACACTACAGTTACCTACTAACCTACAGAATTACTAGATTCTCCCTTTGACGGACAAGAGGGATTTCCGCCGCAGGTTTATATTCACGTAACATTTGCGCGACTTGCGCGTACACATGGCTGAGTCAACAGCGATAACTTTCGAGGGGCGGATGTTGGTCCGAGGAAAGGACAGGAATGTGACGGTGAGGTGCAAACTGTGTCCAGGCCAGAAGCTTGTATCCACTGCTGCAAACACAGCGTCTAACCTCAACAAGCTGCAAAGACAACATGCTAACGTGAAGCTAATAGCTAAGGAGGTCCTCCGAATCCAGAATGAGGATGTCGAGTAAAGTAACGAGGTGCGCCGCATTTGCGCTTCAGATGAGGTTCCCTCCGCACAATGAAGCACCCTCCGCAGTCTGCGTGATCTGCCTGTAGGGAGGGACGGCCCTGCGAGTAAAGTAACGAGTAATATAAGTAAATCATATGTAATATATACTTTTTTTGAGTAACGACCCCATCTCTGCTAAGGAGGGAGGAGAGAGGGGAAAGGAGGGAGTGAGAGAGAGGGGAGTGATATCAATCTGAAGAAAGAGGTGTGGTCTATTTATCGTCAGCTGTGGACCACAAACATCAGAAAACACCGGGAATACTTCAGAGCCTCAGGATGGAGTGGAGCTGTGATGACGCCATTAGGTTGTTACACTGATGTGCTTATGTAACCCAAAACGGGTCGACAAATGAGGTCTAAGATCAGCAGAAAAAAGTACAAAGTGCAGCAGAACTGAAGCATCCCATGTGAGGCTGTGACAAACTGAGGAGGTGTTTCTGAGAACGATGCAAAAACACACTTTCCCCCATTAGCTTCGTTTCAAAATTGCAAGAGCTAATCGTATTTATTTGATTTGGGAATACTTTAAAACTGCGGAGTCGAACTTTAAACACAGCTGCAGTTCAGGTGCAGAGGGACTATCTTCCTTCAAGTAGGCAGCGCTAAAAAACCCAATTATCATTATGCTCTCAGAAAAAGATGGATAAGCACCCAGGTCTTAAATCTGCAGAACAACTGGCCCTGTTTACGCCGTGGAGGTGTAGATTAACGCCGTGGAGGTGTAGATTAACGCCGTGGAGGTGTAGATTAACGCCGTGGAGGTGTAGATTTACGCCGTGGAGGTGTAGATTAACGCCGTGGAGGTGTAGATTTACGCCGTGGAGGTGTAGATTAACGGCGTGGAGGTGTAGATTAACGCCGTGGAGGTGTAGATTAACGCCGAACGCCGTGGAGGTGTAGATTAACGCCGAACGCCGTGGAGGTGTAGATTAACGCCGTGGAGGTGTAGATTAACGCCGTGGAGGTGTAGATTAACGCCGAACGCCGTGGAGGTGTAGATTAACGCCGAACGCCGTGGAGGTGTAGATTAACGCCGTGGAGGTGTCGATTAACGCCGAACGCCGTGGAGGTGTAGATTAACGCCGTGGAGTGTGTAGATTACCGCCGTGGAGGTGTAGATTACGCGAACGCCGTGGAGGTGTAGATTAACGCCGTGGAGGTGTAGATTAACCGCCGAACGCCGGTGGAGGTGTAGATTAACGGGCCGTGGAGGTGTAGATTAACGCCGTGGAGGTGTAGATTAACGCCCGAACGCCCGTTGGAGGTGTAGATTAACGCCGAACGCCGGTGGAGGTGTAGATTAACGCCGTGGAGGTGTAGATTAACGGCCGTGGAGGTGTAGATTAACGCCGAACGCCGTGGAGGTGTAGATTTACGCCGTGGAGGTGTAGATTAACGCCGTGGAGGTGTAGATTTACGCCGTGGAGGTGTAGATTAACGGCGTGGAGGTGTAGATTAACGCCGTGGAGGTGTAGATTAACGCCGAACGCCGTGGAGGTGTAGATTAACGCCGAACGCCGTGGAGGTGTAGATTAACGCCGTGGAGGTGTAGATTAACGCCGTGGAGGTGTAGATTAACGCCGAACGCCGTGGAGGTGTAGATTAACGCCGTGGAGGTGTAGATTAACGGAGGTGTAGATTAACGGAGGTGTAGATTAACGCCGTGGAGGTGTAGATGAAACGGTTCTAATGGGGAAGGTTGTTTCTCACTCTGCAGGAACTGTTCAACATGCATCCCTCATCTATAGACGTTCTTCAGACGATGCATTGACTTCAGAGGTAATACAGTAATCCTTATGAAAATGCTTGCAGGAAGTAATTGTGTTATTGAACCACGGAACCCTCAGGCTCTCTGTTCAGACTGAACCCTGTTCACCCTGCAGGCAACTCAGCGAGAACCAGAACCAATATCCTAGAGTTTCGCTGCAGCAGTGCGATAGTATTTGTATATTTCTTTATTTCTTTAATGTTAGCCTCCTATAGCCATCAGAAATCCTATGTGTGTGCGTGTGTGTGTGTGTGTGTGCATGTGTGTGTGTGTGTGTGCATGTGTGTATTTCTGCATCTGGCGAGAGCATTTGTGTGTGTAAGTGTGTGTAAGTGTGTGTGTGCGTGTGTGTGTAAGTGTGTGTGTGTGTGTGTGTGTGCATGTGTGTATTTCTGCATCTGGCGAGAGCATGTGTGTGTGTGTAAGTGTGTAAGTGTGTGTGAGTGTGTGTGTGCATGTGTGTATTTCTGCATCTGTGAGGCGTGTGTGTGTAAGTGTGTGTGTATTTCTGCATCTGTGAGAGCGTGTGTGTGTGTGTAAGTGTGTAAGTGTGTAAGTGTGTATTTCTGCATCTGTGAGAGCGTGTGTGTGTGTGCGTGTGTATTTCTGCATCTGTGAGAGAGAGTGTGTGTGTGGGTGTGGTGTGTGTGTGTGTGTGTGTGTGTGTGGTGTGTGTGTGTGTGTGGTGTGTGTGTGTGTGTGTGTGTGTGTGTGTGTGTGTGTGTGTGTGTGTGTATATGGCAGTATATGGATGCCTGTGCGCTGCCTGGTGTTATTTGTAATCTTGGTGAACTGCTCCCGGCTGAATTACTCTGTGTTGTAAATAGGAAACAGTCCTGGTGTTTTATGATACATTTTCTTGCTGCCAACCACCCCTATTACACACACACACACACACACACACACACACACACACACACACACACACACACACACACACACACACACACACACACACACAATGGTTAACTCTCTACCATGTTACCGTCCAATATTCATTTGTTGTCCGCCACACTGCAGCCTGTGATCTCATGAAACCACACACTCTGCTATAAGAAGCTGAAAGGCACTGTCACACAGAGAGAAGAGAGAAATATTCATATTTTTCAAGGCATTTAGAGAAGATACAAAGTTCATATTAATGCTGTAAGGATGCCTGGTTGCATTTAGACTTGTTTGTTTAATCTGAAATCAGTTGTAAGGTTTAACGAGGTTATGTGCTGCAGCAGTTGGTTTGGGCGAAGGTAGCTAAAAGTTTAAAAAATGTAAAACTAATCCAAAATGTTGGATTTACACTAGCCTAGCCTAGCCTAGCCTAGCATTCAGGTTAGCATCCAACTCCACTGACAGATATACCACTCCCTGTCTGAAGGTTCATTTTAAAACTTGTTTGATCGGCCCTAAAGTAAGCGGTAACCTACACTAAAAGGTGGAAGCTAAGCTAGCACAAGTAGCTTTAGTTAAATACATAAGATTTATTATGTTATATTAAAGGAGGGGTATTTAATTCACTTCAGAAACACTTGTTGTTATATTCCATGGAATGCTCTTAACATCCTGATAGCAATGAATATCTGAAGTGCTTTGACAATAAAAAACGTCATCTGTGGAAGCTGTAGTACTGTAACTGGATCCTGCCTGTCAGCCTCCCATCTGGGCACACACTCATCTCGTGCCCTCATTGGTCATGTGCGCGTTCGTGTGTGTTGGAGGAGGGGCTCTGTGAGGAATTATTTTTCGGCTGCGTACTTTCAAGTTCTAGCGTACTCAAGCTGGTTTCTCCATTCTTACCCTAATTTTTTGAACTAGGGTTCAGGATTTTGACCATCGCCATCTTGGTTTTTAGGCCATTTTTTGGAACCAAAAGAAGCTTAAAGCCTGGAATTACATTCTTAAGTGGCCAAATATATTTCAGATTGCTAACAAATGGAAACGAGTCAAAGTTTTAAGACAAAAACGCCACGACCAATGTAGCCCCCTCCCTAAATGTGACCCTGTCTATTTAAACCAAGTGAGAAGTATACGGGCATTTTCTCATAGACCTCTATGCAATGTTACTTTTGCATTTGGCCTACTGCTCTTTAGTTCAGTACATTTAGCATAAATGTAGGATAAGTATGAAATTCAAATAGCTTACATCCCCCTTAAATATAAATCATACATGGTATATTACGGAGGTTATGAATCAAGTGAGAATGATAGGGTAATTTTCTCATAGACCTTTGTGCAATCCTACATATTTCTGCAGGACATTTAGCCCACTGCTCTCTAGTTCTGTAATAGAAAAGCATAAAGGTGGGATTAGCATCCAATGTTACCAAAGGTTATAAATCAAGTGAGACACAAGGTCATTTCTTTCACCTATTTGTGCAGCCCATGCATTGGCCCCCTGTATGCAGGGGCGCCGTAAGGGGGTGAAAAGTTAGGACGACTCTAATGGCCCGTGACTGACAGGGGCCCAAACTATTTTAGAACATTAAGAAAAAAATGTTTAAGTAACAAATGTGATATCTTTTCATGGGGCCCAAAATCCCTGGCAGGACATTGGAGATGCTGAATGTTTAAGGAACACCCTGCTGCTCCTTCCTACACAAACAATTGGACAGCTCTCAGTGACGTGCACATCCATCCATAGCTTTACTTTCTATAGTACTGGTGGTGCTTTGAAGCATGCATTGGGGAGGGGGGGATAATTGGTTCCTGCTCATTCCTCTTACCGTTTTGTTTTTCCTTATTCCTTCTAGCACATCTCATGAATATAAAATACGGACACCCTGCAATGCGGTTGCTGGGCTGCAGAGGGTTTTAGCCTTAATGGGAATAATCCATGAACTGGTAAGTAATCCAAAATCACACTGCTCCTATCTGTCAATGATACTTCTCTTAATCCATTAAACCGTCAGAAAAGGGTTCACGGGTTCACTGGAGCAGAACCAATCCTTATCACACCATGGAGACCCTCAGTACTAATGAACGGATATCTGTCTCTCTTCATGTGTCAGACATGTGATCTATAATCAACGATAAAGGAGACACCATAGAGGCCAAAAAAAGAGTTTCTATCCTTTATATAATATCATCTTTTTACACATGATCGGGAAAGGACACACTTAGATGAAATGTAAGGATAAAAAACAATGTGAATAGCGACATGTTAGGAGTTGGTCTGCTTTCAAACACACATTTAAATGGCAATAGAAGGGCTTGTGTCTCTTATTTGTATCTGCATGTGTTTGTGTGGGGGACACTTCTGAAGCTATTGGAGACAGGACTCAGAGAGACACGTGGAGAGCTGGAGCTTTGATGGAGTCAGGACTCAGAGAGACACGAGGAGAGCTGGAGCTTTGATGGAGTCAGGACTCAGAGAGATACGAGGAGAGCTGGAGCTTTGATGGAGTCAGGACTCAGAGAGACACGAGGAGAGTTGGAGCTTTGATGGAGTCAGGACTCAGAGAGACACGAGGAGAGCTGGAGCTCTGATGGAGTCAGGACTCAGAGAGACACAAGGAGAGCTGGAGCTCTGATGGAGTCAGGACTCAGAGAGACACGAGGAGAGCTGGAGCTTTGATGGAGTCAGGACTCAGAGAGACACGAGGAGAGCTGGAGCTCTGATGGAGTCAGGACTCAGAGAGACACGAGGAGAGCTGGAGCTCTGATGGAGTCAGGACTCAGAGAGACACGAGGAGAGCTGGAGCTCTGATGGAGTCAGGACTCAGAGAGACACGAGGAGAGCTGGAGCTCTGATGGAGTCAGGACTCAGAGACACGAGGAGAAGCTGGAGCTCTGATGGAGTCAGGACTCAAAGAGACACGAGGAGAGCTGGAGCTCTGATGGAGTCAGGACTCAGAGAGACACGAGGAGAGCTGGAGCTTTGATGGAGTCAGGACTCAGTGACACGAGGAGAGCTGGAGCTTTGATGGAGTCAGGACTCAGAGAGACACGAGGAGAGCTGGAGCTTTGATGGAGTCAGGACTCAGAGAGACACGAGGAGAGCTGGAGCTCTGATGGAGTCAGGACTCAGAGAGACACGAGGAGAGCTGGAGCTCTGATGGAGTCAGGACTCAGAGAGACACGAGGAGAGCTGGAGCTCTGATGGAGTCAGGACTCAGAGAGACACGAGGAGAGCTGGAGCTCTGATGGAGTCAGGACTCAGAGACACGAGGAGAAGCTGGAGCTCTGATGGAGTCAGGACTCAGAGAGACACGAGGAGAGCTGGAGCTCTGATGGAGTCAGGACTCAGAGAGACACGAGGAGAGCTGGAGCTTTGATGGAGTCAGGACTCAGAGAGACACAAGGAGAGCTGGAGCTCTGATGGAGTCAGGACTCAGAGAGACACGAGGAGAGCTGGAGCTCTGATGGAGTCAGGACTCAGAGAGACACGAGGAGAGCTGGAGCTCTGATGGAGTCAGGACTCAGAGAGACACGAGGAGAGCTGGAGCTCTGATGGAGTCAGGACTCAGAGACACGAGGAGAGCTGGAGCTCTGACGGAGTCAGGACTCAGAGAGACACGAGGAGAGCTGGAGCTCTGATGGAGTCAGGACTCAGAGACACGAGGAGAGCTGGAGCTTTGATGGAGTCAGGACTCAGAGACACAAGGAGAGCTGGAGTTTGATAGAGTCAGGACTCAGAGACACAAGTAGAGCTGGAGCTTTGATGGAGTCAGGACTCAGAGACACAAGGAGAGCTGGAGCTTTGATGGAATCAGGACTCAGAGTCATCTACACCCCGCGAAGGATGTGTTCCAGGTGTCCCACAACAATGACTATCTCTGACCGAGAGTTGCCCGGTCACAAACTGGCAACAACAACAACTTGCTAGGGCAGCCCCTCCTTACGGGGGATAGCGGCTGCTCGAGGCGGAGCATCTGAGTCAGAGGGTGAAGGACGACACGAGGGCTAATGATTCCCTAGCGGCTGTATTTGTGTGAAGATGGTGTGAAAAGGTTATAGAAAAAAGAAGTTTGTCACAATCTGAGATCCTCTGAGACAATGATAAGAGAAACCTGTGTGTGTGTGTGAGTGAGAGAGTGTGTGTGTGTGTGTTGTCCAGATTTACTTTCATAGCAGTGTTTCTCTCTCTCTCTCTCTCTCTCTCTCTCTCTCTCTCTCTCTCTCTCTCTCTCTCTCTCTCTCTCTCTCTCTCTCTCTCTGAATACACTGTTCCCCTGTGAGGCTTTTCTTTTCTGCTGACAGACTAAATGCCTGGCTCTTGTGATTAAAGCAGCTGTCACCGGGTTTTCCTTCAGAGCGTCTCTCTCTCTCTCGGCTCTTTTATAATTTCTCTTTGTCTTACACGCTGCATCACGTGAGGCTGGACGGAGAAGCATGGAAGATCTGAAGAGGAAAGAAACTGGTGACAGGGTGGTGTTCCCTGAAGCTTCACATAGCCTTTGTGTGTGTGAAAATGTCTGTGCACGTCCCTGGTCTCTACTTTAAAGAGTCCTCTCCTGCTGATGTTCAGGTGTATATCAGTATGTAGTGTCTCTGCTTTAAAGAGTCCTCTCCTGCTGATGTTCAGGTGTATATCAGTATGTAGTGTCTCTACTTTAAAGAGTCCTCTCCTGCTGATGTTCAGGTGTATATCAGTATGTAGTGTCTCTATTTAAAGAGTTCTCTCCTGCTGATGTTCAGGTGTATATCAGTATGTAGTGTCTCTACTTTAAAGAGTTCTCTCCTGCTGATGTTCAGGTGTATATCAGTAGGTAGTGTCTCTACTTTAAAGAGTCCTCTCCTGCTGATGTTCAGGTGTGTATCAGTATGTAGTGTCTCTACTTTAAAGAGTCCTCTCCTGCTGATGTTCAGGTGTATATCAGTATGTAGTGTCTCTACTTTAAAGAGTCCTCTCCTGCTCATGTTCAGGTGTATATCAGTATGTAGTGTCTCTACTTTAAAGAGTCCTCTCCTGCTGATGTCCAGGTGTATATCAGTATGTAGTGTCTTTACTTTAAAGAGTCCTCTCCTGCTCATGTTCAGGTGTATATCAGTAGGTAGTGTCTCTACTTTAAAGAGTCCTCTCCTGCTGATGTTCAGGTGTGTATCAGTATGTAGTGTCTCTACTTTAAAGAGTCCTCTCCTGCTGATGTTCAGGTGTATATCAGTATATAGTGTCTCTACTTTAAACAGTCCTCTCCTGCTGATGTTCAGGTGTATATCAGTAGGTAGTGTCTCTACTTTAAAGAGTCCTCTCCTGCTGATGTTCAGGTGTATATCAGTATGTAGTGTCTCTACTTTAAAGAGTCCTCTCCTGCTCATGTTCAGGTGTATATCAGTATGTAGTGTCTCTACTTTAAAGAGTCCTCTCCTGCTGATGTCCAGGTGTATATCAGTATGTAGTGTCTTTACTTTAAAGAGTCCTCTCCTGCTCATGTTCAGGTGTATATCAGTAGGTAGTGTCTCTACTTTAAAGAGTCCTCTCCTGCTGATGTTCAGGTGTATATCAGTAGGTAGTGTCTCTACTTTAAAGAGTCCTCTCCTGCTGATGTTCAGGTGTGTATCAGTATGTAGTGTCTCTACTTTAAAGAGTCCTCTCCTGCTGATGTTCAGGTGTATATCAGTATATAGTGTCTCTACTTTAAACAGTCCTCTCCTGCTGATGTTCAGGTGTATATCAGTAGGTAGTGTCTCTACTTTAAAGAGTCCTCTCCTGCTGATGTTCAGGTGTATATCAGTATGTAGTGTCTCTACTTTAAAGAGTCCTCTCCTGCTGATGTTCAGGTGTATATCAGTATGTAGTGTCTCTACTTTAAAGAGTCCTCTCCTGCTGATGTTCAGGTGTATATCAGTATGTAGTGTCTCTACTTTAAAGAGTCCTCTCCTGCTGATGTTCAGGTGTATATCAGTATGTAGTGTCTCTACTTTAAAGAGTCCTCTCCTGCTGATGTTCAGGTGTATATCAGTATGTAGTGCAGTAACTCCCCCCTGCCTCAAAAACAATGTAAAGCAGCACACAAACCCTAACTGTATAGAGATATTGCCCGGCTGCGGTCAACAGATTACTCTGTAAGACAGGCTGTAGAGGATGATGAATTGTTTCTCATATCTGAGTTAGTAGTCCCATCACACAAAGCAGGGCTGCACAACAGCAGTGTGTCCATACAGAGGCGGCTTTATTTAATTATCCAAATACAGCGTTAACCCTTGCGTTTGCCCATCTGGATAATATTGATGAATGGCACTTCTCAGGATATATGAAGCAGGAGAAATGAGCAGCTTGGTTTGGTTCCCAGGGGTCTTTGGGGGTTTTCCCAGTCTCAGGTTATTAAAGCGCTTCCCCAGGGGGTTTGTTAAGGTCCAACTAAAGCCATTTGACACCAGAAAAGTGAACGTCTTAAATGTTTTTGGATCAAGGTACTTCCTGCAGCAGTCTACTACACCATTAGATGGAATATAAACCAATTTAAATCTAATAAAAGGGGCTTGATTCTTCTTTCGGGGGTATTCCCTCTCCTGTAGTGTGTTTTAAAGGTGTGTGTGCGTGTCAATGGTCTGCAAAGGCTTATATCTCAAAGTTATTGAACATAGTGACATCACTATGCAACACTAAAGCATCTCTTGGAGCCCTCCAACACATTGTACGTGATAGGCTAAGGGGCGGGACATCTCAAAGCTGGTTGACCAATCACAACAGAGCCGGCCAGCTAACCAATAAGAGCAGACTGGGCTGAGGGTGAAAGAGGTGCTGCAGCATGAGAACAATAACGAGCTTTTTGAACATTAAAGCATGGAGACATGTCCCAGTAGAGACACTACATACTGATATACACCTGAACATCAGCAGGAGAGGACTCTTTAAAGCAGAGACACTACATACTGATATACACCTGAACATCAGCAGGAGAGGACTCTTTAAAGTAGAGACACTACATACTGATATACACCTGAACATCAGCAGGAGAGGACTCTTTAAAGTAGAGACGCTACATACTGATATACACCTGAACATCAGCAGGAGAGGACTCTTTAAAGTAGAGACACTACATACTGATATACACCTGAACATCAGCAGGAGAGGACTCTTTAAAGTAGAGACACTACATACTGATATACACGTGAACATCAGCAGGAAAGGACTCTTTAAAGTAGAGACACTACATACTGATATACACCTGAACATCAGCAGGAGAGGACTCTTTAAAGTAGAGACACTACATACTGATATACACCTGAACATCAGCAGGAGAGGACTCTTTAAAGTAGAGACACTACATACTGATATACACCTGAACATCAGCAGGAGAGGACTCTTTAAAGTAGAGACCCTATATACTGATATACACCTGAACATCAGCAGAAGAGGACTCTTTAAAGTAGAGACACTACATACTGATACACACCTGAACATCAGCAGGAGAGCACTCTTTAAAGTAGAGACACTACATACTGATATACACCTGAACATCAGCAGGAGAGGACTCTTTAAAGTAGAGACACTACATACTGATATACACCTGAACATCAACAGGAGAGGACTCTTTAAAGTAGAGACACTACATACTGATATACACCTGAACATCAGCAGGAGAGGACTCTTTAAAGTAGAGACACTACATACTGATATACACCTGAACATCAGCAGGAGAGGACTCTTTAAAGTAGAGACACTACATACTGATATACACCTGAACATCAGCAGGAGAGGACTCTTTAAAGTAGAGACACTACATACTGATATACACCTGAACATCAACAGGAGAGGACTCTTTAAAGTAGAGACACTACATACTGATATACACCTGAACATCAGCAGGAGAGGACTCTTTAAAGTAGAGACACTACATACTGATATACACCTGAACATCAGCAGGAGAGGACTCTTTAAAGTAGAGACACTACATACTGATATACACCTGAACATCAGCAGGAGAGGACTCTTTAAAGTAGAGACACTACATACTGATATACTCCTGAACATCAGCAGGAGAGGACTCTTTAAAGTAGAGATTTAGTTGCATTTAGTTTAACAGACTAACATCTGGGTCTCTAATCTCCATGTCTAAAAGCACAAAAGACCCCTAATATGTACAATATGTGAAACAATGTGGAGAAGCCATTTACAGACCCCTCCTCAGGAAGCGTCAGTGAGAGAGGAGGGGAGTGTTCAGGATGCACGGGGGGTGAGTCCTGATAACATGGCGCTGATGTCAGAGATGTGACAGGCGACTGACGGCTCAGCAGGAAGTCTGGATGCAGTTGAACCTCTTCCTCCTCTCTTCTGTGAGAGTGTGATGGACAGCAGATCAGTCTTCATCCCATCAGAGCGTCAGGAAGGAGCTCCTGTCATCAGCTGCACCGCACAGCTCAAAATGGTGGATCTAGATCAGTCAATCAAAACGCAATATTTATTTTTACGTTGGTCTTTCTTAATCGTTTGACCTTTATTCGAATGATGGCTATCTTTTTATTTGTATTTCTGTTGTACCTATATGTTCACTTTGTTTTATGGGGTTTTATATTGTATACTGTTCCATCGACTCAGTTGTCCATTATTTATTTCATTATATTATATTTTTATTGTCATACCTTGTACCTCCTTGTGTCTACTAACCTGATCAGATGCTATATGTTGCTGCATGTACCTTTTAAAGTTCTTAACAAATAATCTGAGGAGAATTTCTTGTTGTTTATCTTTAAAGGTGGGGTCGGTATTTCACTTCAGAAACACTTTGTTATATTCCATGGAGTGCTCTTAACGTCCCGATAGCAATGAATATCTGAAGTGCTTTGAAGCCGTGGCGCTGTAAAAAGCTCGACCAATCATCTGAGCCGGCTAAAGTAACTGGATGGCCTACCTGCCTGTCAGCCTGCCATCTGGGCACACACTGACCTCGTGCCCTCATTGGTCATGTGCGCGTTCGTGTGTTGGAGGAGGGGCTCTGTGAGGAAGTCTGAAGTATTGATGGGAACTCCGGCTCTTCTTGGTGAGCCGGATCATTTGGCTCGGCTCACCAAGAAGAACCGGCTCGTTCGGCTCCCAACCGGCTCTTCAGTTTACCACATATTATACCTTTTAATTAAATCAAATATTGCCCTGTTTTGACTAATGATGTGTACACACAAATATCACTTACATTATTCAATACATCCTTTGAACTGAAGTATTCAAAAGTAAAAATTACATGTTTAATATAAATGATTTGCTGTGGCCAATTGTTTTCATTGCATTTACAGACCCGTGTAACTCTCTGATACCGCCCAGTGAATGCATTGACTTGCTTGAAGAACCACGCTCCACAAAACAGATAGCAACACCTATAACAACTATTTAAAAAAGGGGCTACTGTATCGACCTCTATAAAGTATATACACATAGGTTTTTTTTCAAAATACCAAAAAGATCCTGCATTTTAGCCATGCCTCATTTCGCTCCATATGCTCTTTCCAGCGCTGTTTTTGCAGGGGGCTGATTCTGTGAGCTGCAGCTGACCACGCCCCCCTGTAGCTGACCACGCCCCCCTGTAGCTGACCACGCCCCCCTGTAGCTGACCACGCCCCCTGCAGGAGAGGGGAGCGTGCTCTGAGATCAGCTGCTCGGCTGCAGCAGGGAGAAGAGGGGGACAAAAAGAGATCTCTGTCCTCCGTGTTTTATTCTTATAGAAGTAAGAAGAGAAGTAACGGGGCAGAAACCCTCCTTGTTACGCAGCGGTCCAGAGATAGACATCAAACGGCGACACATATTCAGTGTGCAGTTCCTTTGGCATCAGGGCAGGATATCTAGATACTTCCCAAGGTTTGACATCATGAGTTGTGCTACTTCTAAAGCAAGCAACGATGTTTTCAAAACTGTAATCAAAAAGCTCCTCAAAAACACTATTGAAGCAGTTCCTGCCGTTGCTACGTTAGTTCAAACGGTAACAACGGACTACTTTTCTTAGCGGATGCATGTCAATTTAAATCAATACAACTATTTTTTAAATCAATAAAATCATTTTCTAAATCCATAAAAGCATTTCAATTAATATTGGGAGTCATGTCGTTACTTTGTTGAGAATGTGGCCACGTGTAATAAGCGGGATAATGTGCATAATGTGCCTTCATGTCGATCTAGATCCCTCCGCCAAAACAAAACACGGCTCGTTCGCGGGCGAGAGCCGGCTCCCGTTGTTCAGCCGGCTCGTTCGCGACCGTCACATCACTAGTCTGAAGGAAGTGGCAGATTTTTTCCGGCTGTGTATTTTCAAATTCTAGCGCACTCGAGCTGCTTTCTCCAAAATTACCTACCGCACCTTTAAGTTGTGATGTGTCATTCTGTAAAGCACTTTGAGCTGCATGTGTTGTGTGAACAGTTCTATATAAATGAAAGCTTTAATATTGTCTTAAATGAACTGTATGTATGTTGTATTATTTGCTATGTGGTCTTAGATGCTGATGTTGCTGTCCTTGAATATTTAGGTGTAAACACTTTGTAACTATGTTTTGAAAGGTGCTTTATAAATAAACTGTATTAGTATTATTGTTAACTCCGGATACAGTATGGAGTACAATGATAGGAATACAAATCGGAGAATCTGAAAATTAAACCAGCCATTGTTGCTATGGTGATAATAACTGTTTAACATACTGTAGTCGATGCATTTCAAAATATAAAATAAAATAAGTGCACTTCTATATGCTTTTTGTACGCCTCCCGCTTTCACTAATTTTGTTTTCGATAGCCTGCTTGATTAATTACTGATTTGAATTATTATAGTGAAATACATATATATGTTTAAATAGTAACCAACAACATATTGGCCAAACAACGCAGTTAATGGGCTCATTATGCTGTTAATAATGCACAATGCATACAAACAATTTGGATGTTAAAATGTGTTAATTTGAGTTATTTCAGCACATTTGAAACTTGTTATTATTGAACTGTTGTATTTAAAGTAACTAAACACTATATTGGTCATTGACTGCCCTGCTCTCTGAATAACGGCAACGAGCACTAACTCTAAATTGGCTCTCTGTGTTGTTAATAATGCACAATGCAACAATTAAATATGAATTAGCATTTAATTAGGCACTTATTTATTGAGTGGAGGAGACGCAGCTGCATGCATTCTTAAACAGGACCTGCTATAGGAAGGTTTCCCCCTCAGGGATTTATTCCTAATAATTATAAGCAGCCATTTTTTCCATGGTGATAGTAACCACCCCCCCCACACACACACACACACACGCGCGCACACACATACCATGTATACATCACTTCAGGGGACATTACATTGACTTACATGCATTTCCTGGAGACTTATCCTAACCTTAACCATAACCAACACATGCCTAACCCTTACCCTAACCCTAACCCTAACCAAGTCTTCACCCTAAAATAAATGATTCCCCTCATGGGGTAATAAGGGAGGCGAGTCCCCACACGTGACTGTGTAAACAGATTTAGGTCCCGACAAGTATAGTAATGCTAGGTCACACACACACACACACACACACACACACACACACACACACACACACACACACACACACACTCACACGCATGCACACACACACACACACTTACACACATGCACACACACACACACACCCACAAACACACTTACACGCATGCACACACACACACACACATGCACACACACACACTTACACACACATGCACACACACACCACACACACACATGCACACACACACACACTTACACACATGCACACACACACACACACACCCACAAACACACTTACACGCATGCACACACACACACACGCACACACACACGCACACACACACACACACACACACACACACATTCCCGTTGACACATCCTGAACAATATCCTGTTTGATTTTCCCCGCAGCTGCCGTCTGCAAGACCACCGGGTGTGTGTGTTTTCAACCCAGGTGTGTTTGTGTGTGTGTGTGTGTGTGAGTGTATATGTGTGTATGTGTGTGTGTGTGTGTGTGTTTCCCTCTGCTGCAGAGAAATGTCTGCATGATCTCTGAGAGACACCACGAGCTGCTTACAGTCTTGAATACAGAAAACACTTTGATAGGAAGTGAGCGACGCTTTACTCCAGCAGCTGATGATGAATGCTGTTTTCAGTTCCACTCACTTTTCAACCACTTAACTTTGACTTTAATTCACTTAAATAGGCAAGTTCAATTTACACTTTTCACGTAGTTAACAAACTTATCTTTTGCACAGATGTAGGCGACTTATTTTCGCCACCAATGCATGGAGCCTTGGCCCTCTGTAAAACCCCCAATCACTCAATGATAGAAAGTAACAGACATACTTTTATACAGTTCATTCTTTCTTCCAGAAGAATCTGGGACTTGAATCCAAAAGACTTTCCTCGATCAAACTGTGCTCTTTTTCATTAGTCGTTGTTGTCGTACTTTAGTGTAAATCGCACTAATGTCAGCATAAGATTTGAAAAAGGCGAACGACAATATCTCGTACAATATTGAAAGCAAAGAGGAAGAACAAATAGATGGAGTGGAGAAAGTTTGTAGACCATTTACATGCACTAAAACCACACACTACATGAGAGGGGAACCCCAGGAAGCAGAGGAGCGCCTCTTTGAGGGATTGTCTTTTTTGAAGCTAACGCTAATTCCCTCAATGAGAAAACACTATAAATAGAGAATGAGGCAAACTGCTCGCTTCAGATGTCTTGATGTCTCTGGCATCCTCTTTCCTCTGCACAGCTGGTGTGTAATTGGTCAATCTGTCCTCAGCTCTGCTCTGATTGGTTGAGGCCCCAAAAGAGCTCAGTGACACCTGCGATTCACAGCAGACGACAGAGAGAGAGAGTCAGAGTCAGCAGGGGGCGTTCATTCGGAAATGTGAGGAAACTAAACTCGAAGACGAACTTCAAAATACAAATTAATTAATAAAAAATCCAGATATTAAGAAATTAAAAGATGTCTAAGAAAATAGAAAGAAAACATAAAATAGAAATAAAAAATAAAACAAAATACAGAAATTAAATAAAAACATTTTAAAAAGATAAAAATAACAAATAAATTAATAATAGATACATTCAATTAAAAAAAATTAGATTAAGAGAAATACAGCGAGTGCACCTGCAGGTTTCTTGCTGTGTTAAGTTTGTATCCTCATGGTTTCCTTTAGGAAGTCACTTTTAGGTCACACGTGTCTCATTCTGCGCCGATGCATAATTGTACCGCAGTATTTTCCTTTCTATTTCCAAAGAGGGCCAAGACTCCAGCAAATGCCTGCAAGACACCAAGCTGGAGTTGATGCAGCTCGTGCCATAAATAGAAACATTTCCACCCCCTGTAGGCTAAAGAAATCACCCCCCCCCCCCCCAACCCCAATCCAACCCACCACCCGTTTAAATTCAAGGCTGGTCTAATCCCTCCGCTGAGCTGAAATCTCTCTGGACGGAAACGCAGTGGTGAACGCTTTGATCCACGAAAACAGTGTCTAAAAAGTGTGTGTGTGTGTGTGTGTGTGTGTGTGTGTGTGTGTGTGTGTGTGTGTGTGTGTGTGTGTGTGTACAGTGTGTGTCTGCTTTCTAACCACCGTGTCCATGTGGCTCCATTTACAGCGTTTGTCTCTGCAAAAGCTTGAGCTGTTTGGGCGTCCTCCAATGTTCGCCTTAAAGCCGTTTGACTTTGAGAGGACTGTGACAGAGGAGATGATGTGCTTCAGTCTGAAAGGAAACGCTCAATTAGATCCGCAGCAGACAAGCAGGAGCAACTGGGACTCCTCTGACGTCCACATGTACCACAATTGCACAATCGATGATATTTGCTTTACTTGGAAATTTACCTCAAATGTTTGATGGTCTTATTTGAACAATGTGATCACATGACTCCTTCTGATGATACTGCAGATGTGCTGTGAGCTAACTAGCTAACGTAGCTAACCTAGTCATTTCAGATCTACTGACAAGCTCTTCCAGTTATGAGACGAATAACTCAGAGACACCGGGTGTTTGTCAATGTCGAGGAAGGCTGCTGCAGAGCCACTATTTCAAGCATACTACGTCATCCAGTGCCGCTGAAGGACTGTTCCAATGTCCAGGCTCCTTGGAATTCTACCGAGGCCGGGAAATTTCTAGGCAGCACATGTGTAGACTCCGCGGTCTTAAAATCCCCACAATGCTTTGCGCACGGACCAATTTCCAAATCATGTAAGGCGGGGCCTCGGATATGACGCACACCTGTTAGCCTGTTCCTCCATTCTACGTTTTCCGAGGCTAGGAAGGATTCTTGCCTCTTCTGAAGCAAGTGACTCGGAAGACATGTCCTACCAAGCAAGCATCCTCGACATTGAGAAACACCCAGTTGTTCAGCTTTATAATCCCAGCTGTGTGCGTCACTCTTTAGTGTCCCCTGGTCTCCCAGCTGTGTGCGTCACTCTTTAGTGTCCCCTAGTCTCCCATCTGTGTGCGTCACTCTTTAGTGTCCCCTAGTCTCCCAGCTGTGTGTGTCACTCTTTAGGATCCCCTGGTCTTCCAGCTGTGTGCGTCACTCTTTAGTGTCCCCTGGTCTCCCAGCTGTGTGCGTCACTCTTTAGTGTCCCCTGGTCTCCCAGCTGTGTGTGTCACTCTTTAGGGTCCCCTGGTCTTCTAGCTGTGTGTGTCACTCTTTAGTGTCCCCTGGTCTCCTAGCTGTGTGTGTCACTCTTTAGGGTCCCCTGGTCTCCCAGCTGTGTCACTCTTTAGTGTCCCCTGGTCTCCTAGCTGTCTGTGTCACTCTTTAGTGTCCCCTGGTCTCCCAGCTGTGTGCGTCACTCTTTAGTGTCCCCTGGTCTCCCAGCTGTGTGTGTCACTCTTTAGTGTCCCCTGGTCTCCTAGCTGTGTGCGTCACTCTTTAGTGTCCCCTGGTCTCCCAGCTGTGTGCGTCACTCTTTAGTGTCCCCTGGTCTCCCAGCTGTGTGTGTCACTCTTTAGTGTCCCCTGGTCTCCTAGCTGTGTGTGTCACTCTTTAGTGTCCCTGGTCTCCTAGCTGTGTGTGTCACTCTTTAGGGTCCCCTGGTCTCCCAGCTGTGTCACTCTTTAGGGTCCCCTGGTCTCCTAGCTGTCTGTGTCACTCTTTAGGTTCCCCTGGTCCCCTAGCTGTGTGTGTCACTCTTTAGTGTCCCCTGGTCTCCCAGCTGTGTCACTCTTTAGGGTCCCCTGGTCTCCCAACTGTGTCACTCTTTAGTGTCCTCTGGTCTCCCAGCTGTGTGTGTCACTCTTTAGGGTCCCCTGGTCTCCCAGCTGTGTCACTCTTTAGTGTCCCCTGGTCTCCTAGCTGTGTCACTCTTTAGTGTCCCCTGGTCTCCTAGCTGTGTGTGTCACTCTTTGGGGTCCCCTTTGAGCTTCTTGCAGCGTTTGGTTTCTGCAGCTTTTAGTAAGCGCTGCGCATGTCTCTTCAAGAGGCTGCATGTCTCCTCAAGAGGCTGCATGTCTCCTCAAGAGGCTGCATGTGTTGTTGCTGAAGATGTTTCTTCATCTGCATGTTTGGGCACATTTGTGTTTCTATATTTGCATTCTGAACTGTTGGGCCGCCGTAGAGCGAGGACACCTGTTAGCCGCCGTATCATCTCTCTGCCTTTGAGTTTGGGTTTCTGAGTGTCGCCTGACGCTGATAGATTCACACATGCATTTATGAAGCTGTCTGTAACCAATCAGATGTCTCCTTCATCTTTAACCAATCACATGAGCGTGTCCCAATAAGGGTTTAATGTGTTTCCCACAAACTCTAACATTTATGTTAAGTAAGTAAGTAAGTACAATAAAAATGTAAGAAATGACTCTAGCCTATATGATCATTTAAAGTGGAAGAGCTGGAGAATTTATAGATTAGTTTTTTCCTAGCAAAACCAATGAAGGCAATTTGCAAATCGCAGTAAACTCAATATTTGTTAAGGTCTATTTATGTAAAAAATATCTAAATGAAGTTTTGTGGAGCTGCAGAAAAGTATGTTAGTGTGGTATTAATCCACATTAAAAACCACACATTGATCAATCCTTCTTAAACTAAGTAAAACAATTGCCCTTTTGTTTTACATTTAATGATTATTTTGCATTTGGGATGCATGAAAATGATCAGGTTGTAAAATTATTAAAGATACGGTACACAACATGTATTCTAAGGAAAATCACAACAACATTATTAATGTGTTTCAATGATAATTAGAATCACGTTTTGATTATGACAATTACAATATCAGCCAGAATAATCTCAATTATTAAAACGTGATTCTTTCTTCATGCGCACGCCTAAAAATAAATCCTAGAGTACAGTAGTAGTTTCTATAAATAAAACCTCCACTTGTCATTCTGCAGACTCCACAAAAGCAATGACTGATTCTGCAGCTTCAAAACTAGCAACTGAAAACACAGAGGCTGAAGCATGGATGGTTTCTCATTGCTCTACTGTCACACACTGCCATATGAACACTTCATCTCGTCCACACACACACACACACACACACACACACACCACACACACACACACACACACACACACACACACACACACGCACCAACCCAATCTGTGTGAAGGCGACAGAGATGGAGTCTGCGGGTGTTAAGTGGTCCTCGGTGTCTTATCTCCAGCCTTTTCGCTCCGCAGAGCAGCATGTTAGCTCATATATATTACAGTTTGTGTTCACAGATCGCTCGGCTGTGTTTCATATTAAATATTCAGCGTGCCGCTAACAGGCGAGATGTGTTCGACCCGGGCAGAAACACTCCGAGCCTTCAAACTTCATTTCAATCAAAACACACTCTGCTTAATGCTGTCCGCTGCGGCAAACAGGGATATTGTATCTGAATGCATTAGCAGTCAGACGGAGAGCCGTGGTGAGGGAGGAGGATTTCTGAAGGCTAACATGGAGTTAGCATCAAAAGGGCTCCATCGACTAAAAGCTAATGGGATTTCTCCATTTGATTTAGGATTACTGCAGAAAAGAAACATTTATGATACGTACGTTTAGTTCAGCAGGATAATCTCCACATATTAACACCATTTTATGATTTCTGAAATAAAAAGCTAACCACCGCTAAGCTAAAGGGGGCTAATGTTGGGCTATAAAGGAACTACAGCACGGTCACATGACTTACTTCACGTCTCCACCGCTATGCTAAAGGCGGCTAATGTTGGGCTATAAAGGAACTACAGCACGGTTACATGACTTACTTCACGTCTCCACTGCTAAGCTAAAGGTGGCTAATGTTGGGCTATAAAGGAACTACAGCACGGTCACATGACTTACTTCACGTCTCCACCGCTAAGCTAAAGGTGGCTAATGTTGGGCTATAAAGGAACTACAGCACGGTCACATGATGCTGGCTCATTCCCAGTTCAAGCACTCATTCCTGCACCTCTCTATTGAAGGGCAGAATATCAGACTGGTGTATTTTATGTTCTCCAACAGATTCACATTATCGACCATCAGCTCTACTTATGAACATCGTCTTGTCTCTTGGCAGAATCTCCTCCCATATATAAGTCAAGCTTATAAAATGTTGATTAATTTCTGGATGATCCATATTGGCGCTGCTCTGTTCAGAAGCATTAAACAGATTGGTTTGAAGGGGTCGTTATCATTAAAGATCAATTGTAAAACCTTTAAAAGGCCTTCAGTCCTCAGCGTGTTGGAAGAAGATGAAACACATGGATCATTTTATCAGAGATCAGATGCTCCGTGAGGCCCTTTTCATTTCTTAGTTACTTTGGGATCTAATAAAGAGACACTGTCACAACACATTATGAGCCTCTTCAAACAGATCAGATGTCCTTTTATAGTAAGTGCACTTTCAACAGCAGTTTTAGTAACACATCTCTGTATACCCAAAGCAGGAGTAAAACTGATGTTATTCTGCATCATACTTAGCCATGTTTTACGGTTTAAAGGTCTTTCTTTGGAGCAACTCCTCTCAGAATAAGATCTACACAACCTGCATGTGATGCGTTCAGGCACTGCATTGAGTGTAAGTGGAGTAATGTCAAGGGATGAACTCAGAGGCATGAACTCAAATGCACAACTCAGACTCAGCTGGTTTTAAAAAATGAAGACTTTACTGGACTCACAGTAACAAGACAGGAAACACAAAATCACTCTTTCGAGGAAAAACTAAATGCTATAATCAGGAGCATGAAAAACGGATTACGACCATGGAGCAGGCTTCAACGTGGTCATCAATGAGAAATGAAGTGTTACTAGACAGGTGGGGACTAACACAATATATTCTAGGGATGTAACGATATATATCGAATATCACGGTAAATAAATGTCTCAATACCGTCGTGAGACTGACAACATCTACCGCGATTTTTATTATTTATTTATTTTTAAACCTTTATTCAACCAGATGGTCCCATTGAGATCATCAATCTCTTTTTCAAGGGACAACATGGCAGCAAGTAGGTTACAACATGAACATAACACAACAGATAACACAAAAGGATTGTATTTACAGGGCTACATGTACACACCTAGAGACATGGACAAGTACCAACAGTATATCTGTATCTCTGTCAATAAGCCTCACCTTCTTGGCAAACACTGTATTGTTGTTGAAGTGGTGGAGAGACAATGCACAGTTTGACCCCCTGCTCTCACCCATGGCCAAAGCATATCTCTCTGTCCCAGCAACACCAGTACCAAGCAAGAGAGTGGTTTCCACAGCAGGGGTTTTGCAGACGCCCAAACATCCCAGCTTCTACCTGGACATGTGGACATGCTCATATTCCTGAAAGATAACCTTGATGATGCTGAGTGAGTGAGTGAGTGAGTGAGTGAGTGAGTGAGTGAGTGAGTGAGTGAGTGAGTGAGTGAGTGAGTGAGTGAGTGAGTGAGTGAGTGAGTGAGTGAGTGAGTGAGTGAGTGAGTGAGTGAGTGAGTGAAGAAGAAGAAGATGGACCTTTATTAATCCCCCGAGGGGGAAATTCAGTTTCCACTCTGTCGTACACACACATGCGTTTTTTACAGGTCATACAGTACACACCTTTAAGAATATACAAATGTGAGTGAGTTAGAGTTGAGTTACTTGAAAAAATAAAGTGAAACTTCCATCCATCCATCTTCTCCCGCTTATCCGTGGTCGGGTCTCGGGGGTAGCAGTTCCAGCAGAGAGCCCCAAACTTTCCTTTCCCCTCATCAACCAGCTCTGACTGGGGAGGCGGCTCTGCTCTGACTGGCAACCAGCTCTGACTGGGGAGCCGCCCAGGTGGCATCCTAACTAGGTGCCCAAACCACCTCAACTGGCTCCTTTCGACGCGAAGGAGGAGCGGCTCAACTCCGAGTCCCTCCCGGATGACTGAACTTCTCACCTTATCCCTAAGGGAGACACCAGCCACCCTGCGGAGAAAACCCATCTCGGCCGCTTGTATCCGTGATCTCGTTCTTTCGGTCATGACCCATCCTTCATGACCATAGGTGAGGGTAGGAACGGAAATGGCCCGGTAGACAGAGTGAAACTTGATTTATTATATTGCAGGGTCTGAGTATTATATTGTTGACACTTTAAAATACTACTATCCTACTAAAATGCTGTACAAATGAGAAAAAATTCACTTTTTTTTCTTTATTTTGCAATATCGCAATAAATGTCGTACGGTGGACTTTTTTATCGTACCGTGAGTTTTTGGTATCGTTACATCCCTAATATATACACAAGGTGAGGGGCACAGGTGGAAACAATCAGGGCGGGGTAAACAATCACGAACGCAGGAGACACATAGGCGCATGGAGTCCTGAAACGAGAGGGAGAAAGAACGAGTCTCCAAGTGTAAACATGTTGATTGATGCATGGGTCAAACCAAAAAGAACAGCTATTGGCTGATCAAATGTCATTAGTTTGAAAGTCTTTGAACAAAAAATGTGATGATCAAGTAGAAAGAATTGTTAAAAGTGAACTGTTATAATTTAAGGATTAACCAATGAAATGTAGATTATAGGCAAATATCATGACAATCAATCCAAGAGTTTCCATTTCACTCAAACTAAACACATAGTAGTGGTTGTTGAGGTAAAGTTAGCCAATGAATGAAGTAGGTAAGATGTAACCTTTGACATGTCTTTACAAAATGTCGTCAACATCTATTTAGTAGTTCCTCTAATACAGTGCTTCTCAAAGTGGTGGTCCGTGAGCGCCCCCTAGTGGTCCGTGAGTATATTGGTAACATTTCACATTTGAAATTAATTGATTAATTTGAGTTTTCCGCACTCTCGCGGGAATATCTCCGCAATGGAGCGAGTTTAAGTTTCACTTTCAATTGCATGATATAGCCCCGCGCAACACCTTCATCACAAATCTTGCCACTTGTTTGTACCATATTCAGGCGATTTGTAATCTGTTCTAGAAAAACGATGTGATTTTGGATATTTGTGAAGTTAGGTGGTCCGCGAGTGTTTTTTTATTGGTTAAGTGGTCCTTGGTATGAAAAAGTTTGAGAAACACTGCTCTAATAGTTTCAGAAACCAGCAAAAACACTGACGGTATACCATCCGAGAAGCCGAGCAGCTGGGAGAGTCTTCAGAGGTTTAACTGGATATACCTTTACATAATGAATCCAGAAGGTCCCCTGACTCTAAGCGAAATCAAACAGATTTGATTACCTGCGAAAACTCATCTATACACACACGTCAAATGTGATTTCACTGACACCTCCTGGAGGGACGCCAAGTACAGTCTGGTTCTAACTCAAATACATCAGAAGAGGCGCTTTCATGTCGCTTTACAACCGCCGAGAAATGTCCATGAGGAGGAACTAACAGCATCCATGCAAAGTCAAAATGTAACATAAACTCGTGCAAAAGAAGAAACATCTTCACTAACTTTAGAAAACGCTGGGATTTTAGCCTCTGAAGACCATTTACATGCACACAAACACCTATAACACACTACAGGAACCCCAGAAAGCATCTTTGAACCATAAACTGTCATACATATAGTTGAAATGATGGTTAAAACTACAAAAGTCTGACCTGAAATGTTAGAAACCAGAGTTTTCCTTCAGGCTACTCATGAATTCCGAATGAATCTGAGACTTATTGATGGTTTTTGTCACAAAGTTGAAATTAAAAAGGCAAAACCTCTCAGGTATAACAGTTAACATTACTATTAGTAAATGAAATGTGTCTCTTCCACAAAGTGTGTGTTTCTGTGATGCAGACATATGGCTTTGTTTAGAGAAAAGGCCTCTTCTGTTTGAGATGTCCAGACGGAGGGAGAGGAAACCTGAAAACAAAGCCAAGTCCTCGGAGGCAAATCAACACGAAATGTGGGTCAACACGAACACAAGTTGCGAGCAGCATGTGAGATGCAAAACCCCTAATATATTAACATTTCCCCCCCATCATGCATCTCTTTCAACCCCATTCCTCAACAGCTAGAAATCTCCATCATCAATTCCTATTTTAAAATTCCAGCCACATTCCAGCGCCTCAGATTGAGAGAAATCTCGCTCTGAAATCATCCAATCTGAGCAGCAATGGAGACAGTACAAATAAATAGATCCTGAGTCCTGGACTTCGAGTCGTGGCTGAACCTGTCTCTGCGGTCCTGCCTTGGGTCTCGTCATACTACTTCCCTGATGGCTTCCACAGGATTGTAGCTGACATCCTCGTGGATTCATCTTCTCATTACAGACACATGCATTTCCTAACATTCGGTCTATGTGCTGTGAAATGTATTATCTCTTGGATTTACACACGGCATCTATTGCACGACTGTCCGTCCTGGGAGAGGGATCCCTCCTCTGTTGCTCTCCCTGAGGTTTCTCCCATGTTCCCTTTAAACTGTGGGTTTTCTCTGGAAGTGTTTCCTTGTACGATGTGAGGGTTTAAGGACAGAGGGTCTAAGGACAGAGGGTCTGAGGACAGAGGGTCTGAAGACAGAGGGTCTAAGGACAGAGAGTCTAAGGTCAGAGGGTCTAAGGACAGAGGGTCTAAGGACAGAGGGTCTGAGGGCAGAGGGTCTAAGGACAGAGGGTGTAAGGACAGAGGGTGTAAGGACAGAGGGTCTAAGGACAGAGGGTCTGAGGACAGAGGGTCTAAGGACAGAGGGTCTAAGGACAGAGGGTCTAAGGACAGAGGGTCTAAGGACAGAGGGTCTAAGGACAGAGGGGCTAAGGACAGAGGGTCTAAGGACAGAGGGTCTAAGGACAGAGGGTGTCGTATTGTCATACTGATATTCTGTACAAACTGTGAAGTCCACTGAGACTAATGTAACATGTGATATTGGGCTATAAATAAACATTGATTGATTGATTGATTGATTGATTGATTGATAAACTGAAAGCCCTAAAAGTGTCTTTAAAAACTAAAATGCCAAATAATCAGAACATTTTAATCAATATTTCCTCCAAGAGAAAATGGACTCGCTTCCTTTTAGACACAGATAGTTTGAACCACAGCAGCCTGCTAACACAAAGACACACGTATTATAAAGATGCGGATTTTGAATGAAAAAGATCTCATAGTGATTTATTTAAAAGGTGTTGGGAAATGCATGATAGCATAAACACAGTGTTCCCGTGTTTTCACCAGAGTAAAGCAGACTGGGAATGAAAGCTTGAGTATGAGCATTATGTAAGATGCATTACCATTCCTCCCTCCTATCATGCATCTCTTCCCCATTCCTGCAGCTCCATCACCAGTTCCTACATTTCAAAACCCCAGCGTCTCAGATTGAGAGAAATCTGCCTGTGAAATCATCCCGTCTGAGCAGTAATTGCCCGGCAGCCGGCAGATGTTCTTTAAAGTGTTAATGCAGAGTTTCATATGAGTCAGCACATCCCGCCGCAAAGTCACTCAGAAGTCAATCAATGTCGATTATCGAGGTAAACCTTGGCGAGCGGCAGGACGGGCGCTTGCCGGGATGTTTGGTTGCAGAGATGAGAAACTTTTCTGAGGTTAACGAGGATCCGATGTCATGGAATAACCAATTACAGTTTTAAATGAACCCTCAGAACCATTGGAATAAATCAAGTAAGATAACAATTATCAACATTTGGGATTTTTTTCCATCACTGCAACATTTAAAAACAAGGCATTTCACATACTAATAACTTCCATACACACTTAAAGGTGGGGTCGGTCATTCACTTCAGAAACACTTGTTGTATTCCATGGAATGCTCTTAACATCCCGATAGCAATGAATATCTGAAATGCTTTCACAATAAATCCATAAAGAAATGTCATCTGTGGAAGCCGTGGCGCTGTAGAAAGCTCGACCAATCATCTGAGCCGGCTAAAGTAACTGGATGGCCTACCTGCCTGTCAGCCTTCCATCTGGGCACAAACTGATCTCGTGCCCTCATTGGTCATGTGCGCGTTCGTGTGTGTTGGAGGAGGGGCTCTGTGAGGAAGTCTTTTCAGATTCTAGCGCACTCGAGCTGGTTTCTCCGAAATGACCTACCCCACCTTTAAAGTATATAATATCCTGCTTTTTATTTTGTTACTGTAAATGTGTATTCAACATCTATATTTTCTTTTGAATGCTATTTTATTTCTATTTCTATGTTTACATTTTGGAGTTGTTTATTTGAATTCTTTTAATTTCTCTAATGAACAATGCCTTGTCTTTTTATGCTGCTGCAATGCAAACAAATTGCAAATTGGGATCAATAAAGTACTTCTTATCTTATCTCAATGTGAACTAAATAAAATAATAATTTAAAAAGGAGAAAATGTCCAAACACAAAAGGGAAATATCTCAAAATGCGTAATAAAACGGAACTAAAGAGTAAAATGTTCATGTTGACAGTGAAAGATTTATATCTGAAGACTATATGTCAAATAAACCAAATACATTAAACCACGCATCACAGCTCACACACCATCAAATAAGTGAACACAATATCAACCCTCCTGACCCTGGGAATCAAACCTTGCCAACGAACCGCGGAGGAGAGTCCGTCTTTTTAACCTTTTATTTCCACTTCCTGTATTGATTGAACCCTCGTCCCCTTCGCCATCCATCATCCCATCTGAACCGCCGCTGGGTTATTTATAGTCAGACTTAAGCATGTGTCTCAACCTTATCGATCTGCAGCAGAAACACAAGCTGCTGCATTCATGATCAGCCAATAAAATTAGGCTTTACCATGTGTGTGTGTGTGTGTGTGTGTGTGTGTGTGTGTTTAGGTGATTTTATACGATGCAAATTAAGTGAACAACGATCTGTATTTCCCTCGCTAAGGTGAGCGGTTTGAACCTTCATGCCTCTATGCCTCCTCGAGTCCTCTCCTGCTGATGTTCAGCTGTATATCAGTATGTAGTGTCTCTACTTTAAAGAGTCCTCTCCTGCTGATGTTCAGCTGTATATCAGCATGTAGTGTCTCTACTTTAAAGAGTCCTCTCCTGCTGATGTTCAGCTGTATATCAGTATGTAGTGTCTCTACTTTAAAGAGTCCTCTCCTGCTGATGTTCAGGTGTATATCAGTATGTCGTGTCTCTACTTTAAAGAGTCCTCTCCTGCTGATGTTCAGGTGTATATCAGTATGTAGTGTCTCTACTTTAAAGAGTCCTCTCCTGCTGATGTTCAGGTGTATATCAGTATGTAGTGTCTCTACTTTAAAGAGTCCTCTCCTGCTGATGTTCAGGTGTATATCAGTATGTAGTGTCTCTACTTTAAAGAGTCCTCTCCTGCTGATGTTCAGGTGTATATCAGTATGTCGTGTCTCTACTTTAAAGAGTCCTCTCCTGCTGATGTTCAGGTGTATATCAGTATGTAGTGTCTCTACTTTAAAGAGTCCTCTCCTGCTGATGTTCAGGTGTATATCAGTATGTAGTGTCTCTACTTTAAAGAGTCCTCTCCTGCTGATGTTCAGGTGTATATCAGTATGTAGTGTCTCTACTTTAAAGAGTCCTCTCCTGCTGATGTTCAGGTGTATATCAGTATGTAGTGTCTCTACTTTAAAGAGTCCTCTCCTGCTGATGTTCAGGTGTATATCAGTATGTCGTGTCTCTACTTTAAAGAGTCCTCTCCTGCTGATGTTCAGGTGTATATCAGTATGTAGTGTCTCTACTTTAAAGAGTCCTCTCCTGCTGATGTTCAGGTGTATATCAGTATATAGTGTCTCTACTTTAAAGAGTCCTCTCCTGCTGATGTTCAGGTGTATATCAGTATGTAGTGTCTCTACTTTAAAGAGTCCTCTCCTGCTGATGTTCAGGTGTATATCAGTATGTAGTGTCTCTACTTTAAAGAGTCCTCTCCTGCTGATGTTTAGGTGTATATCAGTATGTAGTGTCTCTACTTTAAAGAGTCCTCTCCTGCTGATGTTCAGGTGTATATCAGTATGTAGTGTCTCTACTTTAAAGAGTCCTCTCCTGCTGATGTTTAGGTGTATATCAGTATGTAGTGTCTCTACTTTAAAGAGTCCTCTCCTGCTGATGTTCAGGTGTATATCAGTATGTAGTGTCTCTACTTTAAAGAGTCCTCTCCTGCTGATGTTCAGGTGTATATCAGTATGTAGAGTCTCTACTTTAAAGAGTCCTCTAACGCTGTAAAAGTACAAACTATTTTTAAATACTGCTCCAAATGCACAAATGTCATCATAAAGAGCTTTACAATGATGATAAGGGAACATCGTAAGAAGATGGAGGCATGAAGGAAAGAGTGTGTGTGTGTGTGTGTGTGTGTGTGTGTGTGTGTGTGTGTGTGTGTGTGTGTGTGTGTGTGTGTGTGTGTGTGTGTGTGTGTGTGTGTGTGTGTGTGTGTGTGTGTGTGTACTAACCACCTGTTTTCTTGCTCTCATTATCTGAAATAATCAAAGTGTTGTTGTTTCTGTCGTCTCCTCTCTCGTCCAATCAGCTGCTCTGTGATGCGTGTCCTTCTGGAAACTCTCAGAAGTCTCAAAGGACGGATAATGAGCCGATAGTGAGTTTAAACCACCGGACTGAAAATGTTAACAGCATGTTTAACTCTACAGCACAACAACAACAACAACAGGAAGACACAAAGTGAGGGAACCTGAACTGAAGCAGGGACAATGAAATCACATTTTAATAATTATTTCCTAATAATTATTTTACTGAATGTTGTGTGTTTTTTAGATGTATTATAATTTGTATTACAATTGTTATTATTTGTATTTACTTTTATTATTATTTTATTGTGATTTTTCCCATAATTTTTTATATGAATAATAATTATGTATTATTATTATTGATGTATTCATAATATTAATTTATTTGTATTATAATGATGCATTCCTTTGTATATTTAATATTTTCATTAATAATATAATATGTGTTTCCTGAGCTCTCAGTCTGCACCCTCTGCAATACCTCTCCAGATTTATGAGGGCGAGTTCTGAATAATGTTTGCGTATTAATCATTCATAGTGGCCGGCCGAGCAGAGAGACGCTGGCTGCAAATCACCGGCTCACCTCAACAACATAAATTATCCATCAGCTTTCAATCAGCAGCCGAACATCAAAGTATATATAAATATATAAAATCCTAAAGCTCCGACCCCCAGCAGTCTGTCCACCGATGCACCGCTGATGTTAAGCTCAAAGAGCGCTGACAGGCTGAACCCTCAATACAAACACGGAAGGGAGGAGACGTGAGTATGGAAGCAAAAATAACTTAATTTCCAACTCAAAATTCAAACAATACTGATGTGGAATTAATAATCCGGATCTGGGAATAACTACGGGGAGGGGGGGGGGGAGTGGAAGTCCGTAGTTGAAGATCCGGAGGATGTCGGAGAGCGCAGGCTGAAGCCGGGGTTCGGAGATTAGCAGCGGAACACGGCTGAGATGAGCCGGGGAATCAGAGTTGAATAGAGTGAGCAGGCTGGAGCTGGTAGTGAAGATAATCCGAGGTTCGCTGACGAGGTGGTGTTGGCTGGACGTGGCAGGCAGAGTAGTTGACGGATTCAGTGTATCTTTGACGACGAACTGGTGAATACTGGATGAGGAAGCCGGGTATATAAGCAGGTGTGGGTGAGTAGATGAATCAGGAAGATGAGTAGCAGCTGCGGAGGTGAATTGACGGGAACTGAAAGTAGGTCAGCCACGCCCAGCCAGGAAGACAGACAGACACACACATGAAACAAAAAGAGAAGCAGAAGGAGGGGAAACTGCACATCCTTACAGTACCCCCCCCCTCAACGGGAGCCTCCTGGCGACCACCAGGCTTTTCGGGATGGGCCCTGTGGAAATCCCTCACCATAACGGGGTCCATTATCCGATATCGAGGAACCCAGCAACGCTCCTCCAAGTTGTAACCCTCCCAATCCACCAAGTACTGTAAGCCCCTGCCCCGGCGTCTAACATCCAAGAGTCGATGCACGGTATAGGCAGCATGATCATCAATGACTCGGGGGGGAGGAGGGGGAACGGCCGGAGGGCACAAGTCACTGGTGTGAACTGGCTTGATTTGTGAAACATGAAAAGTGGGATGGATCTTGATGATCCTGGGGAGCTTCAGGCGGACAGCAGAGGGGTTGATTATGCGCTCAATGGGGAAGGGGCCAATAAACCGGGGAGCCAGCTTCTTGGACTCGGTAAGGAGGGGGATGTTCTTGGAGGACAACCAAACCGATTGTCCAGGGGCGTAAAGGGGAGCAACAAGTCTGCGGCGGTTGGCTGATTGCTGGTTCTTGGTGGAAGTCCGGAGGAGGGCAGATCGAGTGTCTCTCCAGATCTTACGGCACCGACGAACATGCTGCTGGACAGATGGAACAGCTTCGGGAAACAAGGGTGGCTGGTACCCTAGAGAGGCTTCGAAAGGAGAGAGTCCTGTAGCTGATGAAGTGAGGGAATTGTGAGAATATTCCACCCAAGGCAGATGGGAGCTCCAGATCTTCTGATTCCGGTTTGCAACACAGCGGAGGGCAGATTCCAGGTCCTGATTGGCCCTTTCGGTTTGACCATTAGACTGGGGGTGGTACCCGGAAGTTAAACTGTCCGACGCACCAAGTGAACGACAAAAGGTCTTCCAAACTTGGGAGGTGAACTGAGGTCCACGGTCGGAGACGATGTCAGCCGGGATTCCATGTAGGCGGACGACATGCTGGGTGAGAAGTTGGGAGGTTTCCAGGGCTGAGGGGAGCTTGGGTAGAGCAACAAAATGAGCACACTTAGAGAAGCGGTCTACAACAGTTAGGATTGTCGTATTACCCTGAGAGGGGGGCAGACCGGTGGAAAAATCCAGAGCAATATGTGACCAAGGTCGACTAGGGATTGGAAGGGGCTGGAGCAAACCTGCAGGTTTCTGATGAGAGGCCTTACTCCTGGCACATACTGTACAGGCTGAGACGAATTCCCTTGTATCCTTGTCGACTGTTGGCCACCAGAAATGTCTTTGGAGAAGGGAGAGTGTGCGGTTGGAACCGGGATGGTTGGATAAACGGGAGCTGTGAACCCACTGCAGGACTTGGGAACGGACTGAGTTTGGGACAAACAGACGGTTAGGCGGACCGCTACCAGGGTCTGGTTGGTCCAACAGTGCCTCCTGGATAGCGTTACTGATCTCCCAGGTGGCGACTCCCACAACACTTCTCTGGGGAGGAATAGAGTCCGATGTAGAGACTGAACCGTCAGACGTGAATGATCTGGACAGGGCATCTGGCTTAGTATTCCTGGAACCTGGGCGATAGGTAAAGTGAAGTTGAAACGTCCAAAGAAGAGAGCCCACCTGGCTTGTCGAGAATTTAGCCGTTTGGCTGATTGAATGTACTCAAGGTTCTTATGGTCGGTCCACACCAGGAATGGCTGCTCGCTGCCCTCGAGCCAGTGCCGCCACTCATCCAATGCCATCTTAACTGCCAGCAGCTCCCTGTTGCCACATCATAGTTTCTCTCAGCTGGGGAGAGACGGCGAGAGAAGAAAGCAAAAGGATGAAGCTTGTTGTTTGGCCCGGAAGTCTGAGACAGAACAGCGCCAACTCCGATGTCAGAGGCGTCAACTTCGACCACAAATTGTCTGCTTGAGTCAGGCTGGATGAGAATGGGGGCTGAAGTGAACAGAGACTTAAGTCTAAGAAAAGCATTGTTAGCTTCAGGGGTCCAGGAGAACTTGATCTTGATAGAGGTGAGACTGGAGAGTGGAGCAGCAACCTTGCTATAATCCTTGATGAACCGGCGATAGAAGTTGGCAAACCCCAGGAACCTTTGCAACCCCTTCCGAGAAGTGAGGACTGGCCACTCTGAGACTGCGAGAATCTTCCCTGGATCCGCCTCCAGCCTGCCTTGCCGGATGATGTATCCAAGGAAACTGACCCGTTCCTGGTGAAACTCACACTTTTCTGCCTTGACGTAGAGCTTGTTCTCAAGCAGCCTCTGAAGAACCAGACTGACGTGTCTTTGGTGTTCCTCCAGGTTCTTGGAGAAGATCAGAATATCGTCGATGTACACAAAGACAAACTGGTTGAGATAATCACGCACGACATCATTTATCAGGGACTGAACAACTGCTGGGGCATTTGAGAGTCCAAAGGGCATGACGAGATACTCAAAGTGGCCAAGGGGGGTGTTAAAGGCAGTCTTCCACTCATCACCTTGGCGGATACGAACCAAGTGATAGGCATTTCTGAGATCGAGTTTTGAGAAGATGGTGGCACCTTGGAGTGGCTCAAAAGCAGAGTTGGTCAGGGGAAGTGGGTACTTATTCTTAACTGTGATGTTATTTAACCCACGGAAGTCAATACAGGGTCGAAGAGATTTATCTTTCTTGTCCACGAAGAAAAACCCCGCACCCAGAGGAGAGGAAGAAGGACGAATTATTCCAGAAGTCAGGGAATCACTGATATATTTCTCCATGGCCTCTCTCTCAGGCCGGGACAGATTATAGAGCTTGCTGGTGGGTAACGGAGTCCCAGGAAGCAAAACAATGGGACAATCATATGGACGGTGAGGAGGGAGAGAGAGAGCCTTATCCTTGCAGAAGACCTCACCCAGGTTGTGGTAAACGTTAGGAACGCCGGATAAATCTACATCTGGAGAGACACATGGAGCAGGTAACGGGTTAACAGGACCTGGAGGCACAGCTGACTGTAGACAGTTAAGGTGACACTTCTGATTCCATTCAATGATCCTTCCTCCAGCCCAATCAATATGAGGATTGTGGGTGCGAAACCAAGGGTAACCAAGTACCAAAGGAGTAGTTGGAGAGGAAATAACCTTAAATTGGATTTGTTCTCTGTGATTTCCTGAAATAATCAGAGTAACAGGTTGTGACTGCTGAGTTACTCTAGAGATGCGTTGACCGTTTAAGGCATAAGCAGTCATAGGATCCTGTAAGGATTCCAACTTAAGTCCCAGCTGGTTGGCAAGTTCTAGGTCTACACAACTATCTTCAGCGCCTGAATCAATGAGGGCAGAGAGGGGCAAGGTCTGAGAGTTTGTACAGAGTCTGGCAGGAATGAGAAATCGGCGCAGGGTTGGGGCAACAATAGATGGGGAAAGTGAGCTCGTCAGGACTCCCAAACGTACTGATGAGCTTCTGCGTTTGTGTGAACAGGACAACCAGCAATGAGATGCCCAAACTTGCCACAATACAAGCACTCACCCAACCTCATACGTCGAAGGCGTTCCTCAGGAGATAGTCCGGTACGTCCCAACTGCATCGGTTCCTCCTTAGCCAAAGGAGGCACGCGAGGTGAAGAGGTGAATCCAGAGGGTGTGGAAACAGAAGGAGCAAATCTGGGTGAGTAGCTCGGTTTACTTGGAAAAGCAAAAGGAGAACGTTGCGCTTTCTCCGCACGGCGCTCCCGCATCCGGCTGTCGAGGCGAGACACCAGGGTAATTAAGGCTTGGAGGTCTGCAGGCTCGTCTCGTGCAGCCAGCTCATCCTTTAGTTGATCCTTCAACCCTTTAACAAAAACTGCCCTTAGAGCCGCCTCGTCCCAACGGGCCTCTGCCGCCAGTGTGCGGAACTTGATAGAGTAATCCGCCACGGTTCGATTCCCTTGTTGTAGTGTTAGCAGACGATTAGCAGCAGAGCCGGAGTAGTTCATAATCCACAGAAGAACTCAGTGCTTCAGCCCAGTTTAATGCTTTGCCACGAAGCAAATTCAAAACATAATTAATCTTGGTTACATCCGAAGGAAAGGTCAAGGGACGCTGACGAAATACCTTATTGCATTGAAAAATGAATCCCCTGCATTTCTCCACCTCTCCATGAAAAGGCTCTGGGTCGGTGATGTGGAAATCAAGGCAAGGAGTTGATACAGGAGGAGGATTTGAGGTGGCAGGGATTGCAGCGGAAGATGTCAGGGTTGAGATCTGGGCAGAAAGGTTTGTGATGCTTTGAGTCATGGAAAGATTGCTTTCCACCAAAACTTGGATTAACCGTTCATGTTGGCCAAGAAGATTTCCCTGATGAGTCAGAGCGTGCTGAACAGCGGAGGGATCCGATCCAGTGTTTGAGGGGTTCATAGTGACCAGTTCATACTGTTAAGCTCAAAGAGCGCTTACAGGCTGAACCCTCAAGACAAACACGGAAGGGAGGAGACGTGAGTATGGAAGCAAAAATACTGATGTGGAATTAATAATCCGGATCTGGGAATAACTCTGGGGGGGGGAGAGTGGAGGTCCGTAGTTGAAGATTTGGAGGATGTCGGAGAGCGCAGGCTGAAGCCGGGGTTCGGAGATTCGCAGCGGAACACGGGTGAGATGAGCCGGGGAATCAGAGTTGAATAGAGTGAGCAGGCTGGAGCTGGTAGTGAAGATAATCCGAGGTTCGCTGACGAGGTGGTGTTGGCTGGACGTGGCAGGCAGAGTAGTTGGCGGATCCTGGGCAGAGAAATCGGAACATGGGAGTACACAGGTATAGAGAGAGAGAAGGAAGAAGTAAGATGTCCCCCGACAAACTAAGCCTATATCAGTAAAACTAGGGGCTGAATCTAATCAGCCCTAACTATAAGCTTTATCAAAAAGGAAGGTCTTAAGCGCACTCTTAAAAACGCATAGGGTGTCTGCCGCCCGAACACAAACTGGAAGCTTGATAAGAAAAGGCTCTGGCTCCCATTGTACTTTTAGAGACTCTAGGAACAACCAACAACCCTGCATTCTTGGAACGCAATGCCCTAGTAGGACAGTAGGGTATAATGAGTTCTTTAAGGTAAGATGGCGCCTGCCCATTAAGGGCTTTGTAGGCGAGAAGAAGAATTTTAAATTGTATCCTGTGTTCTATAGGGAGCCAGTGTAAGGCAGCCAGAACAGGAGTAATGTGGTCCTTTTTCCTAACTCTGGTTAGGACACGAGCTGCAGCATTTAAAGTATTCTGACTTGTTTGTTTTTGACAACACTTAGTTGTTGTTGTTTATATTTACTGTGATTAAAGGTAAACATGATGAGGCGCTCAGAGACAGGAAGTGGAGGTTCAAATCCTCGCTCTGAGCCTCACTCTCCGACAGCAGAGAACAGACCATCATGAGCTGCAGGAGGTGTCACGGTTGAGTGAAGGAAGCAGGACCCAAGCGCAGATAACTTTGATAAACCTTTATTTCAAGGCTAAAATGGAACGAATACAGACAAACACAGAACACTCACCGGTGAAGTCCGTCACCAACAAAAGAAGCACCGACACTGAACACAGCACGAGACAAGACTAAATACAGGGAGGGATAATTACAAGACACAGGTGAACACAATCGGCAAACGAGACACAGGTGAGGAGGGAGGAGAAAAACACAAGAGCCACAGGTGAACACAATTAGCTAACGAGACACAGGTGAGGAGGGAGGAGAACACACAGGGACACTAACGACAGGAGGAAAACATGACAGAGAACAGTGAAAACACCCAAACCTAGACAGAACTGTGACAGAACCCCCCCCCTCAAGGGACGGATTCCAGACGTCCCTAAACCCCAACACAAAAATCCAAAAAAAATCCAGCAGGGTGGGTGGAGGGGGTCCGGAGGAGGGACGTATCCCTAGGCCACCAGGGTGGGTGGAGGGGGTCCGGAGGACGGGACTAAGCTGACCGCCCAGGAGCCCAGTAGGGGACCAGGAAGGGATCTCGGGCGGACGGCCCGGGGGCACGGCAGAAGCCGAGAAGGGGGACTCGGGCGGACGGCCTGGGGGCAAGGCAGAGTCCATGGTGGGGGTCTCGGGCGGACGGCCCGGGGGCAAGGCAGAGTCCATGGTGGGGCGAAGGCCACAGCGGGCGAACTCAGGGGGCCGAGCATGAGGGCGAAGGCAGCGGCAGGAAGAGTCAGGGGGGCCGGGCTCGAGGACGAGGGCAGCGGCAGGAAGAGTCAGGGGGCCGGGCTCGAGGACGAGGGCAGCGGCAGGAAGAGTCAGGGGGCCGGGCTCGAGGACGAGGGCAGCGGCAGGAAGAGTCAGGGGGCCGGGCCCGCGGACGAAGACCGCGGCTCACAGAGGGTCGGGATCGAGGGCGAAGACCACGGCAGGAAAAGTCAGGGGGCCGGGCCCGAGGACGAGGGCAGCGGCAGGAAGAGTCAGGAGGCCGGGCCCGCGGACGAAGACCGCGGCTCACAGAGGGTCGGGATCGAGGGCGAAGACCAGACAGCTCCGGAGGCCCGGGCAGGACCCGGTGGTCGGCCGGACAGGAACCGGAGCCGGCGGGACAGGCTTCGGCAGGATCCCCCACGGAAGAGGACCAGGAGTTGGCAGGACCCCCAGCAGGAGAGCGGTTGGCGGGACCTCCGACGAGACAGGACAAAAGGTTGGCAGTACCCCCCGGCAGGAGAGTAGACGGCGGGACCTCCAACGGCACAGGACACAGGGTTGGCAGTACCCCCGGCAGGTGAGTAGACGGCGGGACCTCCAACGGAACAGGACATAGGGTTGGCAGGACCCCCGGCAGGAGAGTAGTCGGCGGGACCTCCAACGGGACAGGACATGGGGTTGGCAGGACCCCCGGCAGGAGAGTAGTCGGCGGGGCCTCCAACGGGACAGGACATGGGGTTGGCAGGACCCCCGTCAGGAGAGTAGTCGGCGGGGCCTCCAACGGGACAGGACACAGGGTTGGCAGGACCCCCGGCAGGAGAGTAGTCGGCGGGGCCTCCAACGGGACAGGACACAGGGTTGGCAGGACCCCCGGCAGGAGAGTAGTCGGCGGGGCCTCCAACGGAACAGGACATAGGGTTGGCAGGACCCCCGGCAGGAGAGTAGTCGGCGGGGCCTCCAACGGGACAGGACACAGGGTTGGCAGGACCCCCGCAGGAGAGTAGTCGGCGGGGCCTCCAACGGAACAGGACATAGGGTTGGCAGGACCCCGGCAGGAGAGTAGTCGGCGGGGCCTCCAACGGGAACAGGACACAGGGTTGGCAGGACCCCCGGCAGGAGAGTAGTCGGCGGGGGCCTCCAACGGGACAGGACACAGGGTTGGCAGGACCCCCGGCAGGAGAGTAGTCGGCGGGGCCTCCAACGGAACAGGACATAGGGTTGGCAGGACCCCCGGCAGGAGAGTAGTCGGCGGGGCCTCCAACGGGACAGGACACAGGGTTGGCAGGACCCCCCGGCAGGAGAGTAGTCGGCGGGGCCTCCAACGAGACCGGACAAAGGGTTGGCAGGAACCCCGGCAGGAGAGTAGTCGGCGGGGCCTCCAACGGGACAAGACATGGGGTTGGCAGGACCCCCGGCAGAGGGCTAGTCTGCGGGACCTCCAACTGGACAGGACATGGGGTTGGCAGGACCCCCGGCAGAGGGCTAGTCTGCGGGACCTCCAACTGGACAAGACATGGGGTTGGCAGGACCCCCGGCAGAGGGCTAGTCTGCGGGACCTCCAACTGGACGGGACATGGGGTTGGCAGGACCCCCGGCAGAAGACTAGTCTGCGGGACCTCCAACTGGACAGGACATGAGGTTGGCAGGACCCCCAGCGGAACCTCCAACGGTACAGGACATGGGGTTGGCAGGACCCCCGGCAGAAGACTAGTCTGCGGGACCTCCAACTGGACATGAGTAGGGGCTTGAGTGGGGACTCGAGAGAGGGCTTGAGAGGGAACTTGAGAGGAAACTGGAGAGTGGACTCGAGAAGGAACTCGAGAGGTAACTCGAGAGGGGACCTGAGAGGGGACTTGAGAGGGGACCTGAGAGGGGACTTGAGAGGGAACTCGAGAGGAGACCTGAGGGGAAACTTGAGAGGTGACTCGAGAGGGAACTCGAGAGGGGGAGGTGACTCGAGAGGACACTGGAGAGTTGACTTGAGAGGTGACTCGAGAGGACACTGGAGAGTTGACTTGAGAGGTGACTCGAGAGGACACTGGAGAGTTGACTTGAGAAGGAACTCGAGAGGTGACTCGAGAGGTAACTCGAGAGGGGACCTGAGAGGGGACTTGAGAGGGAACTCGAGAGGAGACCTGAGGGGAAACTTGAGAGGTGACTCGAGAGGACACTGGAGAGTTGACTTGGGAGGTGACTCGAGAGGACACTGGAGAGTTGACTCGAGAGATAACTCGAGAGGGGACCTGAGAAGGGACTTGAGAGGGAACTCGAGAGGGGACTCGAGAGGT
>CADEHL010001162.1:0-99602 GCA_902827135.1 Harpagifer antarcticus | reverse complement strand
TGGCTTTGTATATAAAAATATACCAGTGACTGAGCCTCCGTACAGTTAGTGAAAGCAAACCAGCCCTTGCATACAGGTTACAGTGATGGGTTAATGCTTTACAGTTAGTCACAAATCTCAGTGCACTGTGATACGCAGCATCTAACTTGACCAGGCAATTGGCAGGTGCATTCATATACATCAAATCACCATAGTCCAGCACAAGTAAAAAGGTCACAGTGACTAGCCTTTTCCTGGCCTCAAGCGAGAAACAGGACTTGTTCCTGTAGAAGAAACCTAGCCTAACCCTCAGCTTTTTTTTAAGCAGGTTATTGACATGAAGTTTAAAAGTGAGACAATCATCAAGCCAGATACCAAGGTATTTGTAACAGGTAACCACTTCAAGTTTTATTCCTTGCGTAGTTACAATATCTAAAACAGGCTCTGGTGTCTTTTTAGCTTGAGAAAAGAGCATTACCTTGGTTTTCTCAACATTTAAAAGAAGCTTTAGTTCAGAGAGCTGAGTCTGAATAATGTTAAAAACAGCCTGTAATTTAACACCAGCCTCCTGAATGGAGGGACCTGCACAGTACATCACGGTATCATCTGCATAAAAATGTAATGTAGCTTCATCCACATTTTCACCTAAACTGTTGATATATATGGAGAATAAAAGTGGACCTAAAATAAAACCTTGGGGAACACCATTAGCAATTTTTAACCACTCAGAAGACAGCCCATCAAAGTGAACACATTGGGACCTTTCAGAGAGGTAGTTCACAAACCACCCTACTGCATGGCTGGACATGCCTATACTGGCTAGCCTCTGCTTTAAAATGTGATGATCTGCGGTGTCAAACGCTTTTGAAAGGTCAATAAATAGAGCTGCACAACTCTGCTTAATATCTAAAATACTCGCCATATCATTCACCACTTTCATTGTGGCAGTGATGGTGCTGTGTTGTTTTCTGAAGCCTGACTGATGTTTAGACAGGATGTCATTTGCACATAAAAACACCTTTACCTGTTCACTCACTAAGCGTTCAAGAACCTTAGCCAGAACTGACAACTTAGAGATTGGCCTATAGTTATTTAATAAGGTGGCCTCCCCTCCTTTTAGCAAAGGCAGGACATACGCTGACTTGTTAGTGCTGAGGGAGAGGTTAAAAAGAATAGTGAGAGGTGGAGCAATAAAATCTGCAGCTATCTTTAAAAAGAAAGGTTCTACGTTGTCCGGGCCAGCCGGTTTCTTAGGATCTAACTTGGTTAAAGCTTCACGAACAACATCAACAGTAAAAGGGGTAAAACTAAAAGGGTTTTCCAACACACGTTTTTCAGAGTCACAGAAGCAGAGTTAGTGACAGAATCAAATAGAGAACCACAGGACGCAACATGCTCATTAAAGCAATTTAGCATAGTAGCCCTGTCCGATATAGTGCCAGATGCTGTGGTAATGCACGGAGGTAGCTCATTACGGATATCGCCGGTGGATAACGATTTAATGGCTTTCCAAAATTTTCCAGGATTATTCAGGTTCTTTGTGGTTACTGACAGATAGTACTTTGATTTAGCACTTTTGATTTGCGATGTGAAGCTATTCCTTAGCTGCCTAAAACGCAGCCATTCTACCTCTGAGCCTGATTTCCTAGCCTTTGCCCAGGCCTTGTTTCTATCATGAAGGAGACTGGATAGATTAGCAGAAAACCAAGGATTGTCTCGTCCTTTTACTCTAAATGTACGCAGGGGTGCATGTCTATCAATGATCTCCATAACACCAAGATAAAAACAAGACCATGCGGTTTCTACATCAGCACACAGATCGATTTTACCCCAATCAAAATCAAACAGATCATGCACAAAACCCTGCTCCACAAAATGTTTTATGTCTCTCTTAATAATAATGCAAGGTTTAACCTTTTGGACCTTAGTGTCCCTAATTGTGGCTACAACACAGTGATCACTCAGATCATAGATGAATATTTATGGGGAACATTAGTTAAAATTAGATCAATTAGGGAGGATTTATTAGGGGACTTAATGTTAGGGCGAGTGGACTCCTCTGACACTGCAGTTAACCAGTCCCAGTTAAAATCTCCAAGTAGCACTATTTCCTTGTAGTCTAGTTGTGATAAAAGATTTGCTAGTGAAGACAAGGAGTCTTTGACAGCTGAGGGGGGTCTGTAACAACTCACTACCATGACCTGTTGACCCTTTGCCACTTCTATATTTATGGCTAAAAATGCAAATTGCTTACTGATCGATTTGGAAACTAATGTGGTTACACTGAACTTATTCTTAAAGGTGACCTATCATGCTATATTTAAATGATATAGTGTATGACCATACCTATATAAGGTATATTTATACATTTTATTTTTCAAAATACCAAACAGATGATTTTTTAGCCATGCCTCGTTTCGCTCATTTTCGCTCTATTGCAAACCTGTCTTTGAAAATTCTGAGCAGCAGCTGACCACGCCCCCCTGCAGAAGAGCCGGCAGGAGTCACGTTACCATGCTTGCTGTGATTACGAGTGTGGAATAAACATGTCCTCTCAGAGCAATGCATGTGTTCAAGCATATTATAGATTTGATCCAGAAACTGACCCTGAAGCAGCGGAGGTTTTGGTGGAGGCGCAAAACATCTCGGTTTGCAGCAGGACGTTTCTGAATGGTTAGTTGACAAGCTGTTGTCCCGATTTATTTTTACTCTGTTTGTTACGATGAAGGCTAATTAGCAAGAATGCAATGTGTACAGTTTAGTAACGCAAAAACAGCGATATATATTTATAAAGGGAGACGTTCATATTTTCAGCATATATACAATGGACTCATTGCGTTGACACACCTCAGTTGTCAGCATTATGTGTTTCATGTGTTTTTAAAAGCTCAGTTATTTACTTCTTTCTACAGGTGTACATGTGCAAATTGCGCCACGATGCCTTCTGCACCGGAGAATGTGTGCTGCATGGAGATACCACAGGTAACATTTTTGATAGCTTCACTAAGTTGTCTGTTTAGAGAATACATTTTTCACATGTCATTCAATATATGTTTATCACACTAGGTGTCAAGACGGATGCAGGAACTTGAGGACTCTGTAACCTGTGTGGTGGAACATCCTGGATTGGAGCCTGTGTGCCTGAATGTGTTCTCCCTGCAGAACGCATTGAATATTTACAGAGCTGAACATGGTGTACTACAGTTGAGGCAAATAGAGCAGTGAGTGGTTTGTTTTGACTGAAATTGTAATACGAATGCTAATATTGTTCATGGAAATAAATACTGGTGTATATGGCTTTATGCAATCTTTCATTCTGTCATTTTACTATTATATACTACACAGCAATGGCAAAACACACCCATGTGTACGACAAAAAAAGTCCACACACAACCTTATGCTTTTGAAATCAGAATATTCTTTACCCATCCAAACATGAATAATCACGACACATTCGATATCAACTCGGAACTTTATTGTCAAAATGAACGGTTCTTTGAACCCATAAAAAAAAACTAAATGTACTTCTATTTTGTATAAATGACACTAAATATTTTTTTTATGATTCCAGGCGTCACAGGTATCTAGCCTACAGAAGCTTTGTGAGCTGGTGCTGGGGCTTCCTTGGACGCAGGATCAGAGTGGTGATTCCGGCCTGCGTTGTCCTCAGGATTCGCAGGGAGTTTCCTGATCCGCGAAATGTCTATGTTGGGTTCAGACAGCAGCCAAATTGAACCTTGTAGCATACCCGGCGATGACCTCCTCCCTGTCAGGTCGCTCATAATGGGAACACAGGTCCTCTGGGATGGGTATCTTCAGAAGCTCCTGTGTGAATGGTGCCGGGTCCACAAAGACTTGGTCGAAGATGAGGTCCATCAAGTTGGCCACGTAGCCTGTGCAATGTTAACAAAAGCACAACAAAAAAAAAAATGTGGTTTAGATTAGAATATGCATGTAAAAAACTGAAAGTTCTTTCTAATTTTTTTATTTTATATATTTGTAAATAGTTCTTTAATAAATATTTTAAACACTTACGGAATGTGGGGTCAGTCTTTACTGGTTTTGCTCTGCATTCTCCCTTCCTGGCCTTTGGGAACTGCAGTTTATACAGAGGGTTTCCAGTGGATGTAGTGGCCTGTGCACGCTCAGCATTTTCATTGTAGTGCAGGGCTGCCAGGTACAGTCTTTAATTTCCGCCATGAGAAAAAAAAATGTAAATAATAGCAAAGGATGTACAAATTGTCACTAATTAGTAAGTAACTATTGTTTATTTTACCTGCACAACATTCCAAGAAATGGAAACACAACATTCTTTGGAGCAAAGCGCAGGATGACGGCATGGAATGACTCCAAAGATGAAGTCTGGTGGTGGGGGCTGAGTTTGGCCACAGCTTTCAAAATCCTCTTGGTTGAGAGAATTGTCTCCAGCTTGTGAAAGGCCGGCGTTCCTAAGAATTTGAAAATCAAAGTCATATTTGAATTGTCATCCTTTATAGATTGTGTCTGACAACATCCTGTATTCAATAGTTGTCCCTTACAAATATTTATAGAGGAGTAATGTAATATGGTTTATGAACAACATACCTGCAGCCATCCATTGGTATTGCGCAATGCGCAGTGGATGAAGGCACTTAGGGAACAGGGGGTCATCATGAGAGTGGATATCCTGCACGTGGTTCAGGATGGAAGTCCATTTGGCCACTCTCTCAGGCCCGGTGGTGGAGGTTGCTGCAGTCCAGTATATGTGGTTTCTTATACTCTTCACCCACCCTCGAAGTTTTTCGCAGTCCTTCTTTTTTGCAGCCTTCTCCAGTTGCTTAGAAATCCCTAATAAATACATTTAACATGTAGTTAATATACATACAAGTTTACTCAAAATATTAGTATACTGATGTGATTGGAGGAAGCCGGGTTTGTGTCTAAATAAAATAATGATTGTATTTACAATTGATTTATTTACATAGAAATTAATATAAAGAAAAATACCTTTTTCTATGTGCCAAACATCAAAGAATTGGGTGATGCTGCTTTCCCTTAGGAATTTCTGAATTTGCAGATGTCTGTCCGTGACAATACAGTCCAGAGTCACACCACGTTCCTTTAACAACTCCAGACTTCTTTTCAGGCCCTCTAACTCCATGTGGTAGCTTCCACCAACCTCATTGCTCTGTTAAGACACATACAAATAACTATTGATACACACATTTTAAATATAATGTGCAAACAGTGTTAAAGAAAAAAACATTGATATTTCATTTCACCCCACTTACCTGAACCAACTGGAGGTCAACGACATTGTTGTTCTTCAGGTCCATCATAGTGTAGCTTCCGAACTTTGCAGAGTGGCCTGTGAAAATATGTTTTACAGTAATTACTTTTCTCTGCGGATGGTGAATTAGTATTTTTGCTTGTAGTGTTTAGCATATGTTTTTCAGGAACCATGAATTTAACAATTCACACATAGTGAAACCCCTTTCTGAAATGTAAAATTTGAATTATATAAAAAATACATACCTGGAGAGTCAGCCCTCATATCACCACCAACTATCACTTTCTCCTCTGCATGGAGCTTCTGTAGCATGCCTTCCTGTGATTTTTGCCAGTAAGAAACAATCGCTGGCTCAATGAACATCCTGGCATGCCTTCGGAAGGTGTTGTATTTGCACAGCTGCATATTCATTGCTTTGAAGACCTAATGGTTGAAAGAAAACAGCAAGAATACATTTTAATCTCAAAGATCAGCTGTAGATTTGTTGACGAGTCGTTGAGGAGAACCTGGAAAGTGCAAATGAGCTGCCCTTGTTTTTAAACAGCTGAACATGTCATTAGGGGTGCTTACTCTACAGTGCCCCTTTCACATCTCTTCTCTTTCTCCACCCTCCCAAAAGAGCTTTACATATTAGCATGGGTCGTTACATAACAGTGCCCTATTCCCACTCTTGTTACCTTGTCCTATCTTATTCAACAACAACATTTGCATTTTCAAACATTGGCAAAACAATCTTCTGCAGTTAATTTACCTTTGAAAGTTTGTAGAAAGATGCTCCGTTGACATATGTTGCAACTGATAGCTGCAGGTTTCCAACTGGAGTACTCCCAAGAACAGGCTGGCTATTCCAGTTTCTTGTAAACTGACAATGGGGGCACAGCTGCTGCACTGATATGAATGTACCGATCCTTCTGGTTTGTACATCACACACACGCTTGCACACAGGACATGATTCAAAAAGCTCCATGAGGCAGGTCTCATACACGATGTATGTGTTGATCGTCTGGGGGGGGTTTTGTTCTTGACCACTAAAACAAAAAAATAGAAGTTACGATCCATCACACAGATTGTTGCTTTAGAGATCTTTTGTGTTTCCCTATTATCAATGTTTGAATTATATACAGCAAAAAATACAATACATAGACAAACTCACACATAGTGATATTTCAGTAACTTACGACATGGCTGTTGTTTCTGTAGCATTTGTTATGTATTCTGCTGGATCATAAGTTGCATCCTGGCCTTCGGAAATCACCAAAGAAGAGCTTCCCTCAAATGGATCTTCGTATTCCTCTTCAAGGTCTACACGGGCCCTCTTTGGTGGTCTCTTTATGGGGGTGGATGTTGAAAAGGGCACTGGCACTTCCAACGGAAGTGTTTCCACACCAACGCTTCTGCAGGGAATTTTAGCCTGGACAGCTGTAACATAATTGTATTTGACATTAAAAACAAAAGAAAAGATAAAACAAAAATATTTTTACAACAATTAGTAGCACACAAATTAAAGGCTACGACATCAGAATGTCAAGATGTATCCAAAGAACATTTGAAAAACGTGATTCTAACCTGTACTTCGATGTGAACCAAGAGTCCTCGAGGATAGTTGTGTACGAACAGTCCGGTACTTGGGTGGGTCAGTCTGACATGCAGAATCTATCATCACAGGTAATCTGCTGGTAGCATGTGAGGTGCTGGCCTGTAAAGAAGAAAACATAGTTAGAACAAAATCATCTCAACTTAGTATTCAGGATGAGAAAATACTATTTGGATAAATATAGTCTGAAATCCCAAAAGATGGGGCTTAAAACTATCTATTTAGCAAAGGTCTTTGCTTAGCCTTTTCCAATCTGAGTTAGTTTTGAACCGTAACGTGCATGCTGTGTTTCTGACTCAATACAGATGATGTGTTGGAGGGCCTGAGCTCAGCAGACTGACTGTAATGAGTGCTAGCTGCTAATTAGCCTGTTGCTAGAGGTTAGGCCTCGTCAACAACAACATACCAGGGCTTTCACTCCATTTTACTCGTGGTGTGTGTCCCCTCGCATACATACAGTGTTGTAACACACCTCCATTTATATTCATGTGCGCAAACAAGTAAACACACAAAAGCTTTTACATATAACGCTGCAAAAAACGGCATGTCTCATTAGCTTAGCGTAGCTTAGCTTACAGGTCGATGATATCTGATCGTTCTTACAGACTACAATCACAAAAGCTTTTACATAACGCTGGAACAAACGGCACTTACCTCCAGAAGATTACGTTTGTTATTATAACTTACTCAATATGATTTTAGAGGATACAAAATACTAATAAATAGGAGAATAAATACTTGTGTTATCAGCTAGGGTGTGGCTTTACAGCCTTCACACAGATCGCCATTACGGCAGTCTGAACATGTTCGCAAATGCCTGATAATTAAAATAAAAGACAAAGCAAAGACTGCGGAGCGTACAAAATAAAATGTTACAAGAACATATAAACACCTAACCGATTACTAGTTGGGGTTGAGGCGACATTGATACGGCTAAGCTACATGCTACATGCTACATACTACAAGCAAGAGATAGCTTTATCAGGAAAAACACTGCTAAATAAAAACTTACAGCTTCAGAATTGGATGTGTCCTCACTGGCCTGGTCCCGGATGGTTGGTATTGATCCCGGGTGTAGCATTAGTTTGGAGGCATATCCGTGTTGGACTTGAGAGAAGTTCATAAACATGTCCGTCGTAAAATGTTTGGAACACACAAACAGAAATCTGCCGGGGTCTTCTGGCACATGTCCCTTGAAAATGAAGTCTAACCACAGATTCTTTTCTTTTTCCACTGATGGCATTGCATGCAGTCCCCTGTCCCGAGTCTTGCAGCCAACAACAGCACAACGTTTAACTGGCTTAGACATCCTACCAAGAGCAGGCAAAAACACAGATGTGACTGGGGTTGATTTAGCCTGCAGATAGCCTATATGCGAATGAGAGGTTTGGCAATGCACGTGGCCGTGGCTCATTCCCCTGATAGGTGGAGAGTTGACCAATAAGCGGAGTACGTCTTTGTGACGTAGAAAAGTGTCGGAATGTGGATCCATTTTTTTCAGATCCGTTGCAGCCCCTTTTTTAGAGATTTGGCGAAGGAGGAAAATAGAGAGGGTTGTGTTTTCTGACACTTGGTGAGTTCCCCGGAACACCGGGGACACATAATCATGTATAAAAGACGTACAAAGGTGCATTTTGCATGATAGGTGCCCTTTAACATAAATGGCAACGCCACCACCTTTATTAGGCCGGTCGGAACGATACACATTAAAACCATTTAAGGCAATGTCAGTGGCCAAAATAGATTTGTTTAGCCATGTTTCTGATAAAACAATGACGTCAGCGTCAGTTGAGCTTGCCCAGATACGGACACAATCTAGTTTACCTAAAAGACTGTGCACATTCAAGTGGATGAAACCCAACCCAGACCTAGCTTTAAAATCAGCAGGAGTAGCGATCTGACTACTACTACTGGGCGGACCAGGGTTAGGTTGTACATTTCCTGACAGTAATAACAACAAAAAAACCAGGCATCTTTTCCTCTTAAACGACACACATACATTGTTATCTAATTTAGAAACACCGGAAAAGTCTGCGAGAGTGTGATTTGAGCTTAAGAAGCAGTCCTGAAGAACCATCATCGCAGGAAAACCAAAAAGACAAACATATTTTGTCGAGCAGATTGTCTGTGACAAGGCAACCGGTAATTGTTTGAGCAACACATTCGAACCTTTGCAGGGGATGCCCACTGCGGGTGGCAGAACAGACCTGAATCCAGTAGACTTCTCAGAATGACTAGAGATCTTCTCATATTTGCCTATAAATAGTCAAAGAAACGCCCATTCATTCATTCATTCTGACTGACTTTATGAAGAAGATGGCAGGAAATGACGACAGAACAGCTAAAAAAGACATCTCACACCGTGTCAGATTTTGGTTATTGTAGGGAGGTCGAGATAAATCATATTGTTTGGTGGATGCAGTTTGAACCAGAGTAGCAGCATGGAGGTCGGATCGTCACCAAAATAAATAAATAAGTGTTCCGAAAAAGGTTAATGACAAAAAAAATACACATAGCCTTCCTCAGGCAGTGTGTGTGTACCGGGGACAGGAGACCCCCCTTGATGAGAAACTCTAAGAAATGATCGGGGAATCCCTCCGGAGTTGAGTCATGACGACTGGATCTGAATTATGTTTTTGTATTTGGTGGTTTGTGTTCCAGCTGTCGATCAGCTGTGCGCAGCGTCTCCACTGCAGCCTGTGCATCTCAACCCCACCTCCCCGCAGCAACTCTATATCCACCAGTTAAAGGAAATACAACCAATGTGTTGTGTTATATTAACTGTACAATTTACCACATAGCCTATGGTGTTCTTAGTTTCCATACCTGCTGTGTTTTACGAGCGACTTATCAAGTCTCAGCAAACGGCATAAAACACCATTAAAAGTGATAGTATATAAAACCATGCTCGTATCTACAACCTATAGAAATGCAAAACGGCGTCTGTTTAGACGTAATTCTGTCCTCCTGCTTACCGCATCATTTATGAGAATATATTTCATAACATTAACACAACATATTCGAGGTGGTTTTAAATAACATATCCGTATTTATTTATTTTTCCAAGTTATGTTTTTGTGTGCACTGAGGAGTCCCAAACAGGCGTTTGTTTAATCATTTTAAGATTGGCTTTAATCAATGTTTGAAAATGAATTCTTCATATATGATAAATGAGAGGTAACATTTTATTTATGGTATTATTTCCACCCATTTCTCTCCATTCTTCCTTCTGCCAACGGTGTCGCAGTTTCTCGTCTCTCCCGTTTTTATGCTTAGTGCGTACGCATGGGTTAGAGTTTGCGTGGAGGACCGCACGTTTTCCCGTCAAGTTAGTATTTTATAAATCGCAAACATTGCGTAGAAACTGGCGTACGTCATTTTTTGAGCGTATATCCCTTTATAAATGAGGCCCCAGGACATGAATAATGAAGCCTAAAGGCCCTTACCAGCAGGCGGTGGTAGTGTGTATTCATCATTCAAAAGAGGCAACAACCGGAAGACAGAGAAGAATAACAGACTGCGTGATATAAACAAACAACAAATAGCATGTGCGTTCCATTTTCACTCTCGTCCATCGAAACATGTTTCGTGCGGTACTGGAGCTATCAGCCATTGTAGTGTTGTTTGTGGAAGACATTCTCAAGCAACAGTCTCTCAAGAGGCGGAAGCGATCAGAGTGATTTCTTTGGCCGATTGCCTGTGGCCGACGCAGGCCAGCCATGAAAGGCCAAATAAGGCGTGTCACGGCCGACGGTGCGGGACACACCAAATTGAGTTTGGGCGACAGGCCATGCTTTGTCGTCCGACTAACGAAAACGGCCGATTTCGGCCTGGTGTGTCAGGGCCTTAACACTCAGAGAATATTTGATCAAATCCAAATCTTTCAAAGTTTTTTTATCATTTAAATGCACATTTTTTTTCTTTGCAAAGACTGGAGGTGCCCAGTTTATGTGGCTGAAGTAACTTTCATTATTTGATGAAACTGGTGAACGATGTGGTTAGTTTCTTTCTATAATTCAGGTAAAGTTGTAGGGGTAGCAAGTCTTACTTGTCCCGTTGTGACTCATAAGCTCCATCTGGTGCGGGCACCATCAAACAATAAGGCTTGGAGTCACAGTGTTCTAACAGCGGTGATACAATTATATATTTAATCCTGTACACATTGATTTTTTGGTCGATTAGGGTCAGCACAACCTGCTGTAAAAACAAAACAGACATGTAATCACATCCAACAGATACCGAGCAACATCAGCCTTCATTTGATGTTGTATTGTTTCAGCATGTTGATAAGATTGAAAGCCCTATGCATAATAACCTATGATAAGAACACATAATAAAAACTGGCAAAAAATGCAAGATTAATTCAAGAGTAGCGGGATTTATTTTCAGAGGTGGGAGAAGTTCAGATCTTGTACTTGAGTAAAAGTACCAGAGTGTTGGAATACTCGTTTCTTGCATTCAAAATGTTACAAGTAAAAACACAAAAGTATTATCATCAAAATATATTTAAAGTACCACCTGCAGAGGGATCTAGATTCAGGTGTTCTTTTCCCCATAGAGACCGCCTCACTGCACATTATCCCTTGCATAAAGATAGATTGTGGGTCCCTTATAACATGTTGTACACAGTGGGAATAAACATTATGGTTACCTTAACATCAGGGATCTTATGCATTAAACTCCTTCTCAATCAAACTGTCACGGTAGCCTTACCTTACTGATCCCTCTTAAAATAGAAAAAAAACACGTTACTTTACCAGCAGAGAGAAAATGGATTATTAAATTTATAATGTGACTAATAAAAGCAGTTTGATTATTAAGTATTAATCTGTTGATGGATGTAATTACATTTGTTGAAAAGCACATAATGACTTGTTTAAGACTCGTTTTGTCAAAGTTTAAGACTTGGACTTGACTTGAACTTGCCCATCCTGACTTGAGACTTGACTTGGACTTGAGTGCAAAGACTTGAGACTTAACTCGGATTTGAGCGCAAAGACTTGAAACTTGACTCGGACTTGCAAAACAATGACTTGGTCCCTCCTCTGGTACTTAGTACACAAAAAAGTAAATCTCTTTAACACTGTCGTAGGCTGTATCAGTGTTGCACATTCATATTGCATCAGTGCTAGGGATGACCTTTCGATCTCAACGTTTTCCTGTTTAGGACTGACTTTTTATCATTTGTGTGCAAATGTTTGTGTGTAAATGGCTCGTGGAAATAATAATTATAGTTTCATTTCTCTTCTTTGTTCCTTTTTCCCTTTCATCTACTACCACAGCTACTGTCATCTTACTTTGTCCACTTTGACCTATAAAAAAACAAAAACAAACTACAGAATGCAATTCCTGAAGAAATTGCCATGGGAATGCTTTATACGGTGGCCTTGAAGTGCAAGTCAAAACAACATTTCACAAAACACTACAGCATTTCACAAAATACTTCAACATTTCAACTTTTACGGAAAAGGTATTCCTTTAGGGAGAACACTTCTTATTTGTGATTGGACAGAGCCAGCAAGAGAAGCACTACTGTGATTGGTTGTTTTTGCTGCCAATCAAGAAATGACACTTCGTGATTGGTCACATACTTGCCAAACCTCCCGATTTTCGCGTGAGACTCCCGATTTCATTGCCCTCTCCCGGTTTCCTCCCTCTGCTCACTCCTTTCCACTTACAACTACATTAAGCATTAGCTCCCGATTTCTGAGGACTCAAGGTTGGCAAGTATGATTGGTCAGCACCAGGCAGCGCCACATATTTCCTGTTTGGTACGACAGAGAGGTGAAGTCCCTCCCTCTCATGGGACCTTATTTCGGAAAAATTATGTATTGTAGTCAATGGCGAGAGAAAACGTATCTTTCGATCCCGTTTGAATTGTGCCATTCCATTTAAAAAAAGTCACAGTTTGTCGTAAAACTGTTGAAATATAAGACACTGAAAAATACGCAACTAGAAAGACTACAAATCCCAGAGTCGCGTAAGTGATAATTGTTTTCCTCCACTAAATATAAGAGATAGCTAAGATAACATAACTTTAACAAGATGCCTGTGTGCTTTGTACCAGGTTGTAATCATACCAGCAATGGGTCTTGCTCGTTCTTTCGCTTCCCGTCTGATGAAAGGACCAGGAATGGCTGGATCAAGTTAGCTACCTAGCTAGTAGCACGTTAGTTAGCATTACAGCCTTAGCCTTGTCATTTTTATTAGCCTTAACATGAAGTAACATTAACCTTTTAAGCCCGAGAGACCCCGGTACCGGGGCACTGCCGCAACATCTTGCAGGAAACAGTGTCTGAGGGCATGTTCATTTAATAAACTATGAATGTTTTATATCCATGTAACGGGAAGAATCTCATCTAACTGATCATTATTATTTTTTTTTCAAAATAAAACCCACAATGCTAACGCTAAGCCTCTGAATTAGCAACGAGCGAAAAATGCTAACAGATTACTGCACTGAAATTCACTCACAAAACCTTATTATTTATCTTTTCTGCACATCCATGACATCGTTTCACATCGTTAGGTGACACAGAATCGAAGGGTACCCTCATTATCACTCAATATATGAACTTCCGGAGATAATAACAAGAACAGACATCAAAACATGTGGCGCGAGGTAGCTAAAAACGCTAACATGGTTTGCCTGTGTCGTAGTCTGATCAAAAGTGGTCTTCAATGGCATTAAAACGATAAAAACGCTGCTGAAGTTAATCCATAGGTTAATCCGGGGGTCTGCAACCTTTTTGAACAAAAGAGCCATTTTGCTTCAAAAAATATTTTTGTCTGGAGCCGCAAAACATATTTCATAGCTTGATAGCTTATAAAGTTGTATTTATTGTTATATCAGACAAAAACAGTTTTTTGCATTTATTAGGCTATTTATTACATTATATAAAACTGTTAATCTCTAATAAGAAACAAAGGACTCCTATAAGGAGAATTAAAAATAATACACAGGCCTACTTTAAAATAAATTAAACACAGCACTTGGGGAGTCCTCTGCACATTTGAAGGAACTTTTTTTTAGTTAAAATGGGCCCACTTTGAAATAAATAAAACATATAGCTGCACCCTAAAAAGAGTAAAGGGTAGGTAAAAATGGAGAAACCAGCTCGAGTGCGCTAGCATTTGAAAATACACAACCGGAAAAAATCTGCCTCTTCCTTCAGACTTCCTTACAGAGCCCCTCCTCCAACACACACGAGATAAGTTTGTACACGAGATGGAAGGCTGACAGGCAGGTAGGCCATCAAGTTAATTTAGCCGGGCCGGCTAAAATGATTGGTCGTGCTTTTTACAGCGCTATGGCTTCCAGAGAATAATTTTTTTATGTATTTATTGTCAAAGCATTTAATATATTCATTGCTATCGGGACGTTAAGAGCATTCCATGGAATATAACAAAAAGTGTTTTCTGAAATAAATTTCATACCCCATTGAATTATGACTGAAGATCGTCAGCTGGCTTCCTCTCCCGTGTTGTTCCTCGATACGTAAAGGCTGCAGCACCTTTGACAACTTCTCTCTACATATCAAACAGACCGGTAAACCAGCATCGTTTGCTGTGAAAACATATAACTCTGTCCACGCAGAATTAAATCCTGTGTCCCTCCGATATTTTTGTTTTCTTTGATTTATCCATAGTTCGCTCATCGAGCCGGGGGTCAGGTTATTCGCCTGCAAGAAAAGGCGCTAGCGCGGGACCGTAGCAGGATGTGACGCATATTTTAGTTGACCTAATTAAAACCGTTTTGTTTTTTATTTATGTGTCACAGTAGGGGTGTAATGGTTCACAGAAGTCACGGTTCGGTTCGTACCTCGGTTTGGGGGTCACGGTTCGGTACGGTTTCGGTATAACAAGGAAAAGCAAAGAAAAGTCACAAATGCATAATTTTTTTTGCTGTTATTTATTTACATTACATTACATTACATTGCATTTAGCTGACGCTTTTGTCCAAAGCGACTTACAATAAGTACATACGACCAGGAAGACACAGCCCAGAAGAAAAACAGAATCATATAAGTACAGCAGGTATCATAGAGCCACACATTTCAAGTGCTACTCAGCTGGCTATTTTTAACAGTAGTGCAAGTTTTGGTATGAAAATAAGGAACTCTAACATTTGGAATCATTAACTGTATTACACAGTTAAAAACAAACCACAAACAGTAACACACACACTCAGGTGGCCATATTATTTATATTGGCTGATGTCAAACTAAAAGGTTAAATAAGCTGTACAACTAAAAAGAATGTCTTGAACATATTAAAATAAATAATAAGAAAGTGTTTCAATCACAATCAAAAAAAGGCAATACAGATATACATCTCCTGATGTATGATAAAATAAATACAACAATATAAAACAAAAATAAAATCTGTACCTTTAGGAGCAATGTCTAACATGTGTAATTAATTAACTTGTGAGTGTGTGAGGCCATTATGCCTAAATAAAGGTACTCAAGCTTTACTTTCAAGTTTGTCTTCAAAAAGATGAGTTTGTCTACATTGTCAGCAGTGAGGGCAGATCTGGTGGCGGTAACTATGTCACCTGCCATCGAGAAAACCCTCTCGCTGGGGACTGAGACTGCCTCGGATGTGATTGAGCATGTTTGACGTGTTACCACCAGCATACCGCACCGCTGTCGAACAACGCCGACACACCGTCCTCGTCCGATCCACAACTCGCATCCCATCATTGTTGTAGTCCACAGGGAACCCGAAATGTTCCCACACAGCTGATTTAAAAGAAGCAGGTGGGTCTTCTAGCTCCTGTGTGTTGTGTGAACTCGCCATAGATGCTACCTTTTCTTTTTCATGTATTGTGTTCGTTTTGTTGTGTTTTGTTCTTGTTCTTCATTTGTTATTTACGGGCGGCTGGCCTTTAGTCGCAATACCGCCCCCTGGATTATATATAGTGTATAGTGTATATACTGCCCTGAGTGACGGACTTTTTTCTCACTCGTAAAAAAAGGCGTATTCGCCGTGTGACTGCATGTGCCGAACCGTGACGTCCGAACCGTGACGTACGGGACGAATACGGATACCGTTACACCCCTATGTCAAAGTATCACCTCAAAATACAAGATACGAAACATTTTCAACCATGCAAGAAAATATAAATAGTCCGACAAATAATTTTATTTTATTTCCTTCTTATTTTTGTCTAAGCTCAAGGGAGCCACAGCAGAGGGCTTATAGGGCCGCATGCGGCTCGAGGGCTAATTGGGTTAATCCAATGTGTCTGTGTCCCTTTGAAATGATTTCTGATAATCCATAAGCAATAAACCTGCTTTTCCGTTTCCAGATGTCAGAGCTAGAGCTATAGCTCTATAGCTTCACTCTCATGAAAAACTGCGTCCGCGAAGCCACCACCTTTTTGTTTTACCATGTGTGTGTGTGGGGAAATCCCCCTTCGATTCTATTGGCTCTAACGGTCAGAAAGAGATGTCAATGTTGTTACTTCGGCATTACTTTGAAACGTGTATTACAATTAAATCACAGTAAAATATGTTCATTTTGTTGTAGTTGGTATCTATCATAGTATTTGCATGGATATAATCCCTGCCCCCTCTCCAGCACGTCCTATTTGAATGACAGGAGTAAACACAGCTGACAGCCGCGGTGAAACTCGAGCGATTAGAGCGATGCGAATATTCGGGGCTTATCTCCATAAATACTACAACAAAATGAACATATTTTTCCGTGAGACAAGACGGCAGGCGAAAAACCTTTTAAAATGCGTGTTTTCTGAATGGAGATTGGATCGATCAGGCTAAACTAACTTGTAGCTGCTCCGTCCAAAACTCACAACAATGGACAATAAACTCAATATATGTAAATATATGTATACTGGAAATATATGTTTAATATGCATATGGATGCAAAATTCAGTCTTAAGCTAATGAAGATGAAACTTTTATTTCTCTTTCTCTTTTTTTTAGACCCAGTTGTAACCCTCTTGTGATAGTTTGGGAGTCTCCAACTTGATTCCTGCAGATTTCTGTATTAACAGTACATGACTGAGCTTATTAAAAATTGATATTAGAATACACATCTTATTTTCATAAACGGGAACTACAGTCTAATTTTGTGATAAAAGTCCACTTTGATTAAATACTTACCAGAAAAAGGAATGTGGTTATCAGTCTGTGGTAAAATACAGAAGTACAGCTCTGTTTGAGCTCTCCAGTATCACGTAGCAAGTATTCTCTGTTCCTGATTCCGGGTTATCACAAACTGGTGCATAAAACACATTCTATCAGTCTGCTTTGGCCCAAATTGTCCAAATGAAAATATATTTTTTTGAACGCAGCCTGACTGCATATGCTTTTTTTTATGTATGCTTTTTTAATGAACATCTGAAAGTAAAATTCAGAATCAATTCATATCATATTCACGTCTCATCTCTGTAGGTAACTGTTGTAAATCATCTTTGGAGTAGAACACTTAAATTAAGCAGACCCATAAACCGATGTGATGCATCCTCTTGTGACTACATTGCATGTTTGTTTTGGTCAGGGTTGGGAGGGTTACTTTAAAAATGTAATCCGTAGTAACATTTAAAAAAACAAAACGAGTGACCTAATCTAAGTATCAACATATAAAGTAATGTAACCTGATTGCTTTCCGATACTTTTGGATGACCTCAATATCAAATGCAATGCAAATTATAAACAAGAAAAAATAAATATCTATACAAAATGTTTTACTTAAAGGTGGGGTAGGTAAGTTTCAGAAACTGGCTCGAGATACACTTTTTGTTATATTCCATGGAATGCTCTTAACATCCTGATAGCAATAAATATCTTAAGTGCTTTGACAAAAAATCCATAAAAAAAAGTCATCTGTGGAAGCCGTAATACTGTAAAAAGCACGACCAATCCGTTTAGCCGGCTATAAAAATAAAATAAAGACCCTCAGAAGGAAACTCCAAACTCATTTAGCAGAAACCCCCCTAAAAAATTAAGATGCCACCATTTTTACATTTGTATGTGTCAAGACAGGAAAGGTGTGGCATGCTTCCTTGTTTGCTACTGTATAAAGCCAGACTCCAGCACATTGACCCACAGAGCACTCTCACACCACTCTCACATCCTCATCGGTGCTGAAAGATCAAAAAACCGCCAAGATGATGACTAAAGCCGCGCTCCTCCTGTCCGCTCTGACGCTCTGCTGCTGCATCGCCTCTCTGCAAGGTAACACATTTTTTTTTTTTAAGTGTTCTTAACTGTGTAATCCAGTATGTTGGAATGCTTCCTCTTGCTTTATGTAATTTGTGCATCCTAATTTAGCCAAACACTAAACTGCCATCTGCATCTAATGATAGTTTACCTATATTGAAGCTGTACATTTGAAAGAACTTTATGTTGCTCTAATTTAAGACTATCATGCTATAACACCAATTTCATTTTGATGATTTGCTATAGGCCGACAATTTGACAAAAACACAAGAATTATGTTTCTATGAGGATGGTTTCATTGTTTTATTTCTTTTCTATTTTTGATTTATTGTTCCTTTTCATTTAGAGTATGATTATTATCTTGTTTTCTTTGACCACATTTCATACTTTCCACTATTCTCAGTTATTAGTCAAGTTAAAAGTGTTACAATCTGTAATGTGTTAGAGTACACTCCTGACACTGGAAACAGTCGATTGACAACAATCCTAACTCACGGTGCAGTTACTTTGCTCTTTGCTTTTCCTGGAGCTTTCAACTTCACCTTGGGCTTTTTCCTCAGCCAAAGGAATGTAAGTAATTCCTTTTATCAAATGAAAAGTGAACCTGAGCAAACTTTGTCCTCTCAGGAAGAAAGTGAGATGATGTTCAAAGCTCTAGAAAGATCTACCAACAAGAAGTGCCTTGAGTTTGAGCTTTTGTGTCAAAAACTATTTCCAAGGTTGAGAATGACATTGACCCTTAACATCATTTTTGTTTCAACAGTAAAACCAAACGTTTAAAAAAGTGAATGAAGCAGTATTCACATTTCATTCAGATTTTCAGAGGTTTCTCAGGGGTAAAACTTGTGTTCCATCTCTCAGCTTTTCCGAGGGAGCGCTGTGTGTGCATCCGGACCATCTCTTCTCCTATGCCTGTCCGAGTCATCAAGAGAATCGAGGTGAATCCCGTTTCAGGACTCTGCCGACGGACTGAAATCATGTGAGTAGTCAAGATTAATTTCCAAAACTGCGGAACCTTATTTATGGTAAAACAGGTGCAAATATATTTTATATTTCTGATTGATTATGAAAAAAAGAGGCCAGAGTTCAACTTTTTTTTACATCACAGGACCACAGATGGAAATTAGCTATTAGCTATAATCTGGCATATTGCATCTCTTCTCTTTGCTGAGATTAATGTTTTTGTATGCATGGTCCTTCTATAAATAAATACAAATACAAAAATCACACAAATACTGTTATAGAAGCCAAACAGCAGTGTTGGAAAAATCGTGTAAGCTGCTTTTTAAGAGGCAGTAATAACAATGTAAACAATCTCAATTACAATAAGTCTAAATTGTATCTAATAAAAGCAAGTTATACAAGCATACAGTCCTTTAAGTAAGTATTTGTATTGCAACATAAACATATAACCTTTGGAGAGAGTCAGGATGCTTTCAGTTTTTATGCTACATGGCCTCTAACATATCGTCTCTTGGGGGAAATCAAAACAACATATTTACCAAAATGTTCTGCTATTGCTTAAAGAACAGTATTTGAGTACTTCAAAGTAACTGAATTTATGTGTTTGTGCCAATCAAGTGTTTCCAGTGTCAGGAATGCACTTTAACACATAACAGATTATATCACTGTTAACTTGACTAATAAGTACTTATAAAAGTGAAAGTACTGGAGAAGTACAAAGTTACACAGAATGGAAAAAACTAAAGCGTGCAACTTCAAAATAAACATCTACAGCACCGTACCACTTCAGGAAAGGTACTGCATTTACCACTTTTGTTTAATTGAGGCTTCTGCATCTGCATTCTGCTTCACCGAACAGGAGCAACATCCAAATACCAACTAAACTCTAATCTTCTCTCCTGTCAATAATAAAAGTCCAACTCCTCCTCCTCTCCGCAGAGTCACCAGAAGGAACGGCTCTCAAGTTTGTGTGAACCCAGCGGCGAACTGGGTCTACGTACTGATCAGCAATCTGCAAAGGTAATGATAGGCTTATTTTAATTAATGACTGCAAAAAAAAAACAATTACAATATCTACAGTATAAACACAATAGTACTTTTTTCCATTGAAAACTGATATCTCTGAATTTTGGACTCTAGATTGGTAGAAATCCATTAGACAAGTTTCTGACATTTAATAGACAAACAATTATGCTACAGTAAAGTGTCAGTTTACAGTGTATGGTAATGTTTATAGAGATGTGTTTTCTTTTGTTTTTCTTCCTTAAATGTATAATACATTCTATACAAAAATCTACAAATGTTGTTTTTTTGGAAACAGAAGATTTTCGACTCCCTGAATGATTCTTCAGCTCACTGTTGACAGCTTTCTAATCCTTGTTTAGCTTTACATGTCAACAGAGAAATGGACAAATGTTTGTGATTGAGAGGCATTGTTACCTTTTTTCTGTCTTTATTGACATGGGAATGTGTCTATTGTCTCCCTCTGTCCCTGAAAACAAATACAAACAAATGAAGCCATTATTTGCTCGGCCCCATGCCATGGCAAAGTGTCTTAACTGATATTTCAATACAAAAAAAACCCTGAAAATAAACAAAATAGGGCCCTATTTAATAGGATAATGGTAATAAAAACGTAACTTGCATCATATAACGCTGTATATTTCCCCACTTGGGTATCATGTCCACCCTGATCACAATACAACATTTAGCCACTGGGTTTTATTGCCTTCTGAATAATTGTATTTAGTTATTTTGCTTGTCTTGTTTTAATTACAGATAAGATGGGAACTCCGGCTCAACCACTGTGTCACCCAACGCTTCCACAAACAACTTCTGATCACAATCTGTGGCAACATGTGACATAACAATGGCTTCAATTAAATGTATCAAGCTGTGAATTAAAATGGGGGGGCTGAGATATGTCCAGCTTTAAAAACTACCTAATGAATCAAATGATTCAACACTTTAATTAAAAATTCTTCTTTTGCCTTTTTCGGAAAATGTCAATAAACAATCTGTCTTACTTATTTCTCAGATGCCTGAAGTACTGACAGTTGATAGTACTTCACTTTAGCGGGGCTGCTTTGCTCCCATGTTATATACATTTTGAATATGGATTTCATTATTGCTGTATGGATACTCAGACTCTAAAATTTATAAATGTTGCCATTTCTTTTTTTTAAAGCCATAACTCTGTACTGTGAAGTAATTCTGTGATGGTTTTATTACAAAATCAATAGAATGCAAATAATGCTTTCCTGTAAATGTGAATACACAATGATGCTGGGCTGGTGTTAGAACGGGGTACAAAAATACTGGACTCAATTGCGACGGCTCAGATTTTAATGAAAAAATAAAACAAAGTTAACAAAAAATCACTCAAGCGAGGACAAAACAAAACTTCTCGATCTCAAACAAAATAAACTCTTCTCTCTGGTTTTAACGCTGGGTCTCTGGACATGGAAGCACACTGAAACAAGACAAACTGGCACAAGACAAAGGGAGACAAGGACTATTTATACATGAGGGAATAGGGACCAGGTGGAAACAATCAGGGGCGTGGCAGACGCTGACGATGACGGAAAAACACCCAAAGTGAGGAATTAACAGGGCCTGAAAGGAAAGACAAGAGGTAAGTACAAAATAAAACAGGAAATGGGAAAACGAGACATGACATGAAACAAACACGACTAACACAATTGACGAGACACCACAGCTGGTACTGTAACCTGTCATTTTAGTGTTGTGTTATCATTACTTGTCTTCTTATAAAGAATAAAAGAAGAGAAAAAGGCCATGTTTTTTGCCTTTTCTTTTTGTCGGGCTGTGTGGACGGTTGATACTGCTGTTGGGGTTTTGTATGAACTGAGGTGTAACAGCTCACATGTTAAACACAGCTGCAGCCTTTGTAGAAGTCCTCCACTCATTCATGTACAAATCATACAAGTGTGTTTAGAAAAACATTATACTGAATTGCTTTTTTTGGGGCCACTCACTTTATTACACTGAACAAAAATATAAATGCAACACTTTTGTTTTTGCTCCCATTTTTCATGAAATGAACTCAAAGATCTAAAACATTTTCTATATACACAAAATAACCATTTCTCTCAAATATTGTTCACAAATCTGAAAAAATCTGTGATAGTGAGCACTTCTCCTTTGCCGAGATAATCCATCCCACCTCACAGGTGTGGCATATCAAGATGCTGATTAGACAGCATGATTATCGCACAGGTGTGCCTTAGGCATGTTGTTTTATGTTTGTTTTGTCACTCACCATTTATCTCTCATTCCAGGCTTCCTGATTGTCCACCCCTTGTGTGTCTCCTATGCTCATCAGCACCAGCCCCGCCCCTGATTGTTTTCACCTGTGTCTTGTTGTCATATGTTTAAATTCCCCCAGTCTCCCAGTGTTCATTGTCAGTTTGTCTTGTCTCATGCCATCGGCAGGTCTATGCTCTCTTTGTGCTCTAGAAAAGTTTTTGGTCCTCACTACGTGAGCGATTTCCTTTTGTTCTCATTTTTTGTCCTCTCATCCTGAGATTCGATAGTGACCTTTTTTGTTCATCTTGCTTTGTTGGAAAAATAAAGTATCTTACCAATACTTTACCTCTGTCTCCCGGGTCGTGCAATTGGGTCCTAAATCCTGAGTGTCTGAGTTCATAACAGACACTTATGACAAAGAACAGTCAAAATAGGAGCGAGCCAAGATCCAAAAATGCTGGCTGTTAAAAGTATTGTTATAATAATTATTATATATAACAATTCTTAGGAGTATAATTAGTATTCATACAAATATATATCACCAAAAGGCATACTTATAGTAGCCAAAAGTGTATAGGGTTCACTGTAAAGCACAATACATTCCTATGAATATCACAGTCACATGTACAGGTGTTTCCACTAAATGTGTCTAATTAGACCATTTAGTGTTTTCGTCACAAGCTGTGCAGACTGACGCCATTTTGGCCTTCATGAAATGCCTTCATTTACTTATTAGCATGGAAGTTGGCGGTGCAGAAGTCAGCGAATGTGAGTTTTTACTACTGTATTTAGGATACATTTGTGATTTAGAGTAACAACCTTGCTTATGACTGTTCAGTAACGTTGATAACTAAATGTGACACTCATGCTAATTAAGGCTAGCATCTGTACTGATGAACAATTTTGAAGTAATGTGAGCTACTTTACCATTTTCTCTTACTTTTACCACAGCCTACATTTACAAATAAACGGCAACTAATAGACATGGAGCACAGGGGAAGACAAGACTAAATACACAGAAGGGTAATCACAGGACAAGACACAGCTGGGCAGGGGAGGCAGAAACCCCAACCCAGTCTCACAAAAAAACGTGTAATAACTACATTGGTCCACAACGTAGGACGTAGTATTTCTACAAAAACGCCTCTGAAATTATAAGATCCCTACGTTTTTTTTTTCACCATTCATTCCAATGGCTGGCGTCAATGTCACGTGATTTTCACATTTCTCCCTGCAGAAAAAAAAAACATGGCCGAACTTCGTTTTATTCTCGGTGTAAAATGCTGTAACTATTTAAAGTTACTTTGGCCATTAAAATGCGTTTTGATGTCATTTGATGCGAGAAATATGAGTTGTTATTTCAGATTATGTGTGCAGTGGATGCACATGATCTTTAGTTTGCTAGTTATTACGAGGATTACTTCAGGAAATTGTGTCTATACAACGTTTTCATTGTTACCAAGGTGGTTGCTAGGGACGCTGCTATCGATATTATTTCTGTTATGTTGTGTAACTGTTTAATGGTGTTATCTTTATTGCTACCCCCTTCCCCGTCAAAGTATAGTGTTGGTCCACAGCGCAAACGTATTAGTTTAACAAAATCCGCATCTAAAATGGTGGCATAGAAACGTTATTTTCCCCTGTGCAATTCCAGTCTCACATCTCACATCACATCGTCATTAACAAATACTGGAAACAGACCGAAAACACTTTATTCCGAGTGTGCTTGCTTTTCTCTTTGAAAGTCATCACATAACGGCATTGTAATACACGGTTCGGCTGCATTAAATGTTACATATCTGCCGTAGTTCTCTAATTATAGAGCCTTGATGAGAAGACTTCTAGACAAACATGAGGAACTGCCGCCAACACTGGAAACGTGAAGTGGATCATAAATATATCAACAATTAAACAACATCTTACATTTCTTTTCACACAATACGTCTCCTTGCAGTATCAACACTAATTCGGCTGACTTTTATATTTGATCCAATTGGTAGATAGGCTGTATTTACACCATAAACGTGCACACCTGATATAAAGCGGCACCTAGTGATTAAAGCATGTTATTGAATTTCATTCATTAGATATGAATAGAATCCCTATAAAGTATGTTCATTACTCGTTATTCTCTACTAATAGTTAATTAAAGACTGTATATAATGACTATTTTGCACATCCCTTTCAAGATTTCCTAAGGTTTATTGACATATCATTCACAAACGGTGTAGTTATGCAATGAATGTAAAACTTTGTGTATACCTCCAGCAATGTTAACTATGTTGAAGCACTTATTTTAACTGATATTATACATAATGTATTATACTCTTATAATATGTATGTAGATAGTATAAGAAATGTGCAGAATATGACAATTTAATGGTGGAGGTACACAAATATTGAAAGATGTCTTGTGATGCACTGTTGAGGAACCTGTGACCCAAGCTTTTCATCTCCGGCCTTGTCAGGTATTGAACAATCAATAAATAAAGAACACAGAATTATTAAATATAAAACACAGAATTTGTGTGATTATACTAAATGATTTACAAATAAACACCACTGCATATTTACAACTGTTATACATGCTGATGTAACGCAAATGTTTCCAACTTGGGATCAATAAAGTATATCTTATCTTATGATGATCGATGGCTACTGCCATATTTGCAAAATTTGCCTCTGAACCTTGACAAGTGCATGTTTCAGGCTTATCAATGAACAACAGGAGGGGTGACAGACATAAGACCAGCTGTTAAATAAAGCTCTTCTGACCTTAGCTGTCATGTGGGTATATATTAATGCTGCCCATTATGGGCACAAGCAATTTTCACCCATTTGTTAATTATATGTTTTAAATTTGAGTGTTTCCTATCCCCTAAACTTCCAGGGATGTACACAGTTTAATACTGGCAACTTCTTATTATGGGAAATATGAAAAAAAAAAAAAACTACAATTCCCAGTAGAGACGTGCCATAGATAGAGAACATGTTGCGAAACACAATAGCCAGCATGTGTAGTTCTGGGGACGCGGTGGACCCGTTCAAATCCAGTTTTGGACAGTCTGCCGTGGTTCCATCCCATTTCAAGTGATGTTCGACGCTCCCTCGGAGCACACTCTCCAATCACAGAGCTTGAGGACTATCACGGGGTTTGTCAAGCGAAGCGGAGAGAATACTTACTTCCGGGTGTAATATTCTGTAAAGCAAATGAGCTGCTCCGACCCTCGGTCCTGACGGACTCCAACTTGTGTTTATTAATCAAACAAATAAATAAACACAAGGATAATTATGTGTTATTGTTGAGTAAATGGAGAATTGCACAGGGGAAAATAACGTATCTATTGTGGTGATTGACATTATTCACCCACGGATCTATGGGTTAGGGTATTGTTCTGCACGGACATTTTAGTGAGCCGGACTTCCTGTCTCCGCCGGTCTTCGCTTCCCGGGCATGAAGCTGTTTACATGTGTTTTGAGATGCTAAATAAAAGTCTAGCTTGTACCTTTGATACCCCGCCTCCGACTCCCATCTCTCGGCAACACACTATGCCACAATTTTAGATGCGGATTTTGTTAAACTAATACGTTTGCACTGTGGACCAACACTATACATTGACGGGGAAGGGGGTAGCAATAAAGATAACACCATTTTACACAACATAACAGAAATAATATCGATAGCAGCGTCCCTAGCAACCACCTTGGTAACAATGAAAACATTGTATAGACACAATTTCCTGAAGTAACCTTCGTAATAACTAGCAAACTAAAGATCATGTACATCCACTGCACACATAATCTGAAATAACAACTCATATTTCTCGCATCAAATGACATCAAAACGCATTTTAATGGCCAAACTAACCTTAAAATAGGCATTTTCCACTGAGAATAAAACGTGAAGATCACGTGACATAGACGCCAGCCATTGGAATGAATGGTGAAAAAAAACGTAGGGATCCTACAATCTCAGAGTCGTTTTTGTAGAAATACTACGTCCTACGTTGTGGACCAACGTAGTTATTACATGTGTTTTTATGTGACTGGGTTGGAAACACAAGGGCAACAGGTGAACACAATCAGACAATCACTGGGATCGAGAGCAGGAGCTGGTGGGACCCCTGGTGGGACAGGCGCAGACGGGACCCTCGACGGAACATGAGCTGGTGTCAGTGGGACCTCCGACGGAGCAAGGGCTGGTGTCGAGGGGACCACAAACAGGAGCCCCGCTGGAACAGGTATCGGCGGGACCACCAACAGGAGAGGACAGGGTTAGCGGGATAGTCACCGGTGTATGTAAATATGATGTCCTCTATTGTTTGTTTTTATGTTTCATGTGGAACTAATTGATGCAGGTCTCCCTTGTAAAAGAGATCCATGATCTCAAGGGACCTATCTGTCTAAATAAAAGTTTGAAATGAAATGAAATGAAATGTTGCCGGGACAGGTGTTCCCAACGAAACAAGGGCTGGTGTCGGCAAGACCCTTGGCGTAGCACGTGTCGACGGGACCTCCAACAGTACAGGACATGATGTCAGCAGGAACCCCGGTGGAGCAGGTGTCGGCGGGACCACCAACAGGACAGGACACAGAGTTGTCAGGACCCTCAGCAGAACCCTCAACGAAACAGGACATGGAGTTGGGAGGACCCCCGACAAATCAATCAATGTTTATTTATAGAGCTCAATATCACAAATGTTACATTTGTCTCAGTGGACTTCACAGTTTGTACAGAATATCAGTATGACAATTCGACACCCTCTGTCCTTAGACCCTCACATCGTAAAAGAAAACCCACAGTTTAAAGGGAAAAATGGGAGAAACCTCAGGGAGAGCAACAGAGGAGGGATCCCTCTCTCAGGACGGACAGATGTGCAATAGATGCCGTGTGTAAATTGAAAAGATAATACATTTGCCACATAGGTAGTCCAAATGTTTGGAAATGCATGTGTGTATAATAGGAAGATGAATCCACGAAGATATCCATCCAGGACTTATGATCCAGGACCACAGCCACGACTCAAGATCCAGGGCTCACGATCCAGGACACAGGACCACAGCAACAGGATCATCCATGACTCCGGATCCCGGCGTATATAGACACCAAAAAGAAAGAAATTTGTGGAAGCTGGGTTAATCGGAACATGGGAGTACACAGGTATAGACAGAGAGAAGGAAGAAGTAAGATGTCCCCCGACAAACTAAGCCTATATCAGCAAAACTAGGGGCTGAATCTAATCAGCCCTAACTATAAGCTTTATCAAAAAGGAAGGTCTTAAGCGCACTCTTAAAAACGGATAGGGTGTCTGCCGCCCGAACACAAACTCGAAGCTGATTCCACAAATGTGGAGCTTGATAAGAAACTTATAACTTTAACGAGTGCATCGAAGTCAGGTTGAATGTCTGAGGTGGAGATGCGAAGCACAGCTGACAGATGATCATCAGTGAGAGAGGATCTATACCTGGATTTCATAAACTTCATCTTTGAAAATGTTTGTTCACATATGTAGGTAGAGCCAAAGAGAACCAACATCTTCTGAGCATGTCTCCTCATGTTTGGAAAGTTCTCCTCCTCGAGAGAAGAGTAGAAATCCAGCAGAGATCCTGACTTAAAGCGCTCTATCAGTACTGCATCAGACTGCAGGTCAATGAGTTCCAGCTGAACATCACTGGGTGCATTATCCATACTGCAGGTAAAGGGAGAGGAAATCATGAGCATTTCATCCTCGATTGTTCGGAGATCTTCAAATCGCCTTGAAAACTCACCATGCAATGCTCCTAACATGGATGAGTACCTGCGGAGGTGATCAGCTGATGGTGTGACTTCTTTCAGGGTTTGTATGCGAGTGAGAGTGTTGCTCTCCAGTTGGCTTGAAAGAAACTGCATCTTTCTCATGAAAGCCTTCACCAGGCTGTGCATTTCATGAACAAAAAGGCCCTTGCCTTGCAGTTTGGTGTTCAGTTCATTCATCAGTGCAGTCACATCAACAGCAAATGCACAATCTGCCATCCAGTCCTCATCTGAGAGCTCTGGGATGTGCATCCTTGGATGTGTGAAGCTTGGTAAAAAAGCCTTGCTGCTTTTGCAGCTTAGCTAGCAAAGCGTTCGATGTTACATTACATTACATTACATTACATTGCATTTAGCAGACGCTTTTGTCCAAAGCGACTTACAATAAGTACATACGACCAGGAAGACACAGCCCAGAAGAAAAACAGAATCATATAAGTACAACAGGTATCATAGAGCCACACATTTCAAGTGCTATTCAGCTGGCTATAGATAGGCCAGTCCTATGTTAGTATATAAATGCTTTGTCAGCTGGCTATAGATAAGCCAGTCCCATGTTAGTATATAAGTGCTTTGATAGTAATTCTATCGCTCGAAGTGGAATCTAAAGAGATGAGTTTTCAGTCTGCGCCGGAAGATGTGCAGGCTTTCTGCCGTCCTGATGTCAATGGGGAGCTCATTCCACCATCTTGGAGCCAGGATAGCAAACCCACGTGTTTTTGCTGATGGGAACTTGGGTCCACCTCGCAGCGAGGGTGCAGCGAGTCGTTTGGCTGATGCCGAGCGGAGTGCACGCGCTGGGGTGTACAGTTTAACCATGTCCTGGATGTAGGAAGGGCCAGATCCATTCGCAGCATGGTATGCAAGTACTAGTGTCTTGAAGTGGATTCTAGCAGTTACCGGGAGCCAGTGAAGGGAGCGGAGGAGCGGAGTGGTGTGGGAAAATTTTGGAAGGTTGAAGACCAGACGAGCCGCTGCATTCTGGATGAGCTGCAGAGGTCGGATGGCACATGCAGGTAGACCAGCCAGGAGGGAGTTGCAGTAGTCTAGGCGTGAGATGACGAGAGCCTGGACCAGAACCTGGGTGGCTTTCTGGGTCAGCTGGGGACGAATCTTCCTTATGTTGTATAGCGTATATCTGCAGCAACGAGTTGTAGCAGCGATGTTTGCAGTGAAGGAGAGGTTGTTATCCAGGGTCACACCCAGATTCCTTGCGGTCAGAGTCGGGGAAACAACAGAGGTGCCGATGTTGATCGTCAGGTCAAGAGTAGGACAATCTTTTCCCGGAAGGAAAAGCAGTTCAGTCTTGTCAAGGTTGAGCTTGAGGTGATGAGCAGACATCCACTGAGAGATGTCAGCTAGACAAGCAGAGATGCGTGCGACGACCTGGGTCTCTGAGCGGGGAAAGGACAGGATCAATTGGGTGTCGTCAGCATAGCAGTGGTAAGAAAAACCATGCGGGCTAATGACCGAGCCGAGCGAGTTTGTGTACAGAGAGAAAAGGAGGGGACCAAGAACAGAGCCCTGAGGGACCCCTGTAGTTAATTGACAAGGGTCAGACTCAGACCCTCTCCATGTTACCCTGTAGGTACGGTCTTTGAGGTATGAGGCGAGGAGGGAGAGTGCAGAGCCTGAAACTCCAAGTTCTTGGAGAGTGCGAAGGAGGATCTGATGGTTCACCGTGTCGAATGCAGCTGACAGGTCCAACATGATGATGACAGAGGAGAGGGATGCAGCTTTAGCAGTGTGCAGTTCCTCAGTGACAGCAAGGAGGGCCGTTTCTGTGGAGTGACCTGCCTTGAAACCAGACTGGTGCGGATCCAGGAGGTTGTTCTGGTGGAGATAACAGGAGAGTTGTTTAAAGACAGCGCGTTCAAGTGTTTTAGACAGGAACGGGAGGAGAGAGACAGGCCTGTAGTTTATAACATCGGACGGGTTGAGAGTGGGTTTCTTTAGGAGAGGGTTTACTCTCGCCTCCTTGAGACTGTTTGGAAAGTGACCAGAAGTTAGAGAAGTGTTAATGAAATGGGTGAGAAACGGTAGAATATCAGGAGCGATAGTCTGAAGGAGGTTTGAAGGGATGGGGTCCAGAGGACAGGTGGTAGGGCGGGCAGAGGTAATGAGGGTAAGAACCTCACTTGGAGAGAGAGGGGAAAAGGAGGTTAGTGAGTGGTTGAAAAGAGGGTCTGGTGACCCAGCGGTGAGTAAAGGTGAGTCAGAAAAAGAAGAGCGAATATCATCAACCTTTTTTTCGAAATGGTTAACAAAGTCGCTTGACAGAAGTGAGGAGGGGGGAAGGGCTTTGGGAGGGTCCAGGAGGGTGGAGAAGATGGAAAATAGTTTTTTGGGATTGGAATAGGAAGATTGGATCTTATCTTGAAAGAAAGTGCTCTTTGCCTGAGAGATGGAGGCAGAGAAAGAGGAGAGGAGAGCCTGATAGGTTAGGAGGTCGTCACGGTGTCTGGATTTCCACCATTTCCGCTCTGCTGCCCGAAGGACGGTTCTATTAGCACGCAGTGCGTCATTTAGCCAGGGAGCAGGAGGGGACTGACGAGCCTGCCGAGATGTGAGAGGACAGAGAGAGTCCAGAGAGGATGAGAGAGTAGAGAGGAGAGTTTCTGCAGCAGAGTTTGGAGGCAGGAGTTGAAACGAATCAGAGGAAGGGAGGGCTGAGAGCACCGATGAGGCAAAGGTAGAGGGGGAGAGGGAACGAAGGTTACGGCGGACAGGTGCAGGCTGAGAAGAGGTTATTTTGTTATGTTTGGAAAGAGGTAGAGAGAATGAAAGGAAGAAGTGATCGGATGTGTGGAGCGGGTTAACAGAGAGGTTAGAAGTAGTGCAGTTCCTTGAGAATATGAGATCAAGGACATTGCCAGCTTTATGAGTTGGTGGGGATGGAGACAGTGAGAAAGCAAAGGCGGTTAACAGAGATGATAGTTCGTCTATCTTCCCCGTCTGGAGGTTGAAGTCTCCGAGAAGTACAGCCGGAGGGCCAGTTTCAGGGATGTGTGAGAGAAGATGATCTAACTCCTCCAAGAAGTCCCCCAAGGCGCCTGGTGGACGGTAGAGAACAACAATGGTTAATTGTATAGGATGGGTTACTGTGACGGCATGGAATTCAAAGGTGGAAGGAGTGAAGTTAGGTAGCTTGAAGAGGGAAAAGCTCCATTTTGGAGAGAGCAGGAGACCAGTGCCACCTCCTCTGCCAGTGGGTCTGGGCGTATGTGAGAAGGAATATGCTGTGGAGAGAGCTGCTGGGGTGGATGTGTTGGATGGAGTGATCCAGGTCTCCGTGAGGGCAAGGAAATCCAGAGACTGCAGGGAAGCGTAGCCAGAGATGAAGTCAGCCTTAGGAACAGCTGACTGGCAGTTCCACAGGCCACCTGAAACTAAGTGTTGGATGTCAGAGGAGCATGAGGGATAGACCAGAACAGGCCGAATATTTCGATTACGAGATACACGGGGCCAGTGATAATGGCGAGAGGACACATGAACGGGAATGGAGAAAATACACATGATTATAGCATGCGGGACTAACCAAAATGAAATAAAGTACCAGCGATACTTAGCTCAATCAGAGTAGGATTTGCCTCCTCTTTGCCTCCCTCGTGACTCCAATGTCTTCGTCTGTCTGACGCTGAAGCTGACGCTCCAGGAAATAGCTACCTAAAATGGAGCCTGATTGATGAGTTCACACAGCAGTGGGGCCACGCCCCTCTAATTAGTTAACTCTCTACAGCTGATGGGCGACAGCTGGGCAGGGCGTGTATATTCTCACGCGGTTTCGACTGGGCTTTAGAGAGGAGCAGAAATTACAGCTTTCCTCTGAGCCGATCTGAAATGTACAGATCTCTACCAGCTAAAATGACTGCAAAACAATTGAAAGAGTCAACTGACTGACACAGAATAGTAGAATTAACCAAGAATATACCTTACAGTGGTTGCTGCTTCAAATCGATCTTGCAACGACCGGATCGCTATGAAGACTGTGTGTGTGTGTGTGCGCCCTTTCAGCATCAGTCAAGTTTTTGTATTTCTCCGCGTGTTTTGTCTCGTAATGCCGACTCAAATTGTAGTCCTTGAACACAGCGATCTGCTCCCCGCAAACTAAACACACGGCTTTACCTCCGACTTCAGTAAATAAATACTTAGCAGTCCAATTTTTGTTGAAAACCCTACATTCGGCATCTACCTTTCTTTTTTTAGCATGAGCTGACATTTTTGAGCGCTAAAGTCGTCTTGTGACAATGATCCAATAACGTGCACGTCTTGATTTGACGTATTGCGTCATTATGTACGTGAATAAAAAACAACTTCAAAATAAAAGCATTGCAGCTTTAGTCCATGCGAGGTAAAATTAGAAAATATGTTTATTTTGTCATTTCTAATTAACCTTACACGGGCCGGTCAGAGTCAACCAAAGGGCCGTATGTGGGCCTCTATACTTCAATTTAAGTATACTTTTGAATGCCAGACTTGAATTGATTATTTGTATGTGCTATTGCTGCTGCACCTCTTAAAGGGGACCTTTCATGCAAAATGCACTTTTGTACGTCTTTTATACATGAATATGTGTCCCCGGTGTTCCCGGGAACTCACCAAATGTCAGAAAACACAACCCTCTCTATTTTCCTCCATACCCCAATCTCTAAAAAAGGGGCTGCAACGGATCTGATACAGACTGATCCAGATTTGAACACTTTACTGACGTCAGTAAAGTGGGGCTACGGCTATTGGCCAATTATCCACCTATCAGGGGAATGAGAGGTTGGGCCACGGCCGGCCATTGCTGCTCGAAAGTGCTGGAGACGCTGTAGTACATATGCCAGGCCTGTAAGTGGCGCTGTAGTCTGCCACAAAAGCAGCGAAGAAGACTTCCCTTGCATGGTTGCCATGGTTGCCCTTCTGTTTATTCTCCACTGTGGCTCTTTTTCTCCCTTCCCGAGGCAAGCTTTTGCGCCTCCTGCTTTAAAACAAATGAATAATGAATCTATATAATGGTATGTAAGGGTTATCTCTTTGACATGCGATGGACCCTCCCAAAACTTTGCCATGATCAGGGAGCTTGGTGCCAAATCGGACATTTTTGACATGAGATCATTTTTTATCCATCCTGAGGATCACACACAAAAGATCTATGTGATCCTGGATCCATGTCATATGCTCAAGCTTCTTCGAAATGTCTTCTCAACAGTTGGGGTTCTGGTAAGAGAAGATGGCCAGCAGATAATGTGGAAGTACATCGAGGAGCTCCACAAGCTGCAGGAGAAGGAGGGCTTGCGTCTTGGCAACAAACTAAAAATGGCCCACATCCAGTGGAGAAATCAGAAAATGAAGGTCAAACTTGCAGCCCAACTATTTAGCAGCAGTGTGGCAGATACCCTTGAATATTCAGAAAAGGAGCTTAAGTATCCTCAGTTTACTGGAAGTGCAGCCACAGTTCAGTTCCTGCGCACAATTGATGCAGCCTTTAACGTCCTGAACAGACGAAACCCACTCGGAAGAGGACACAAAGCACCCATCAAGCCAGCAACTAAACACCGTGCCATAGGTATTCTATTAGAACAGGGGTGGCCAACCCGCGGCTCTCGAGCCGCATGCGGCTCTTTGCCTGGTTTCATGCGGCTCTTCAGTTCATATCGAATTGTATATGTGTGAGTTTGGGGGAGAGACACTGACTCCTGACTAGTGTTGCACGGTCTACCGATACTTGAAAGGTACCGCGATACCCTGCCGTTAAAAACGTTACAATTCCTCCGTTTCATTAGTATCAGTACTTTAAGAATGACGGGGGAAAGTACTCCGGTGAGAAAGCGCCGTTTTAATATGTGTGTTCAGCGCTCTGCTTCCACTCCCTGCTCTGCAGCCGTGCCTGCAGTCCCGCCCCACTCAAGCACGCTCTAAGTGCCTCCCCTCTCTCGTGCACGCTCTAGGTCCCTCCCCTCTCTCGTGCACGCGCTAGCTGCCAGAGCATGTGAGAAAACCAGAAGCATGGCTGCGAGTGGGAGTGCAACTGCCGCTGCGCCTCGGCTTGTTGACAAAAAAGACGCTAGAAGCGAAATGTGGAAGTATTTGAGCTATAACTCTGACAGTGAGGGCAAGCCTACGGACACCACGAGGCCTGTCTGTCAGAAATGTTTTAATTTTATTTAACACTAATTCTTGTCATTTATTTTATTTATTGTTCTCATTGTTTAAAAGTTTGTGTTCTGGTTCTGGTGTGAAATAAAGCACAATAATTACATTTAAGACTGTTTCCCTTTTTTTAAGAAAAGTATCGAAAAATAATCGGAATCGCAATTCTTGACTTGGTATGAAACCAAAATGTTGGTATCGTGACAACACTAGCTACTCCTGACAGTTAAACCTGATATTTAGTCTGTTAAGTACTGAATGCTGATCATTCTGACGTAATTTGGCCGGTCAAAGTTGTTTGGGCTCGGATAAAATCGCTCCGTTACTTTCGTCCCGTGTTACTTTCGTCCCGGTGTTGTGTCACATTATGCCTCCCCGTCATGAAATGCCCCCCTTGTCACGGGAACGCGCATTTCTAAATGACACGTTTACACCTCTAAATGACACGTTTACACCATAGGTTTACACCTTAAAACGATGTTTACAACGAAAAGTAAACGTTCTGGGTTTTTATTAATGGTAATAATAAAGTTGTTTAGTGGTATAGTCTTGATTCTTCTGGTTTAACTTTTCGCTCCGTAGGTGTCGAAATTCATTCGTCACTTCCTTTTCAGTTTTTGTTTTTTGAAATCTTTTTTTTATCATTATTGTTACGTCCTGTCTGTATAAACGTGCTTTAAAATGTATTGTTTAATTTTACATAGTTGTCATCTAATAATCAAAATATATGTTTACAAATGTTACATAGTCTTTGTCAGCATATTATTATATACGATATGCGTACAAAGTAAAAGTGTGACATTCATGAAACTTGCTCCATTGATTGGTACCAGTCCTAGAACCATACCCTGAAAAATGCTTGAGGGTGGGATTCATAGAAACCTCTTTTGGGGGGGGGGGGGGCATTTCATGACGGGGAGGCATAATGTGACACAACACCGGCTCTCCCTACGTGTGTATGTGTGGTGTCAGGTGTCAGTATGAGAGGATGACAGCGCGTCTAATTTTGATGTGGCCCAAGAGCCAATCACAATAATACCTGCGATGCAATGAACTAATCACCTTTGAGGGGGGGGGGGGGGAACCTATCGTTGATTAAACACTATCCAGTGTTTCCCCTACCATTGTGTTGGAGGGGCGCTGCGCCCCGCCAACGGAGCCCCACGCCCCCCCTGAAATTCAAGGTGTTTAAAAAATATTTTAAACTATTAAAATATTTGGTGCTATATATTTTAAATATATATAGCACCAAATTGCAAATAATCTATAACTACTGTCACTTTTCACATTGAATATGTGCTCTGTTATTAAATAAACTAAACGCTTTCATTTGAAGTTGTGAGTTTAGTGTTTTTGACCCTAAGAAACGCTGATGCATTAATCAATAATCCACAGCTCCTCTCTCTGCTCCAGAGGATTTAATATTTATCCCAATGCCACAAAAATGGTTGAAATCTTGTCTCCAGAAAAAAAAAACTGAAACAAGCGGTATCAGTGACCGTGTGTTTGATGTGGCTCTTTGCTGTAACATAGAAAAAATGCGGCTCTTAACCTCTGACAGGTTGGCCATCCCTGTATTAGAAGCTGAGTCCCTTCTCCGTGGGCTTAAAATGAAAGGAAAGGACAACAAACTTGTTCTTTTACATGCCACACAGAAGAAAACACCCATCTGTGGTTTCATTGCTTGTGGGAGAAGTGTTATTGGCATCTACGAAGACCTGGTAGAGCAGCCAGCTGCCCCCTGTCGATACCTTCTGACCTACAAGCCACGTCAGGATCATTTGGAGCTGTTTTTCTCTGCAATCAGAGCGCGTGGAGGTTACAACAACAACCCCAATGTCAGGCAGTTCGAGGGGCATACAAGCATCTCCTTGTAAGGCACCAGGTGAAAAAAGGCACAGGTAACTGTCTTCTTCGTGACAACACAACCATCCTTGACTCAACACCGGCAAATATCAACATGGCACGCAGGTTGGGTATTGAGCCGGTGGAAGAGATTGTGACTGAGGATGACACACTTGCTAACCTTCCTGATGTTAACCATCTATCTGAGTACAAAGAAGCAGCGATCTCATACATCGCAGGCTTCATTGTCAAAAAGATAGAACAGAAGGTCACCTGCATGCCTTGCTCACATGCACTGACATCAGCTGACTCTGTGCATCCATTTGTAACTTTGAAGAACAAAGGTGGCCTACAGAAACCATCACCAGGCATCACTTCAGTGTGTCAAGTTACCGAAAGATGTTTTCAGCGGCTTCTAAATGCCAATGAAGGAAAGGCTCCACAGGGAAGAGGAACAACAGCGGCAATTGTTCTGAGAAAAATCTCTTCCCACAGCTGCACAGCCACATGTTTGACATGTGTGTTGAAGCTAACCATGTCCATGTTCTGGTAAAGATGGCTTCTGCCTTGTACTGCAAAGTCAGATTAAATCATATAGCAAGGCGGCAGACGGATAAGATTAAAGAAGGCAAAGTAGTCCGTAGAAAACTGACCAAATTAATCAATTTTTACGGAGACTAAAAAAAAGGTTATTGGCCATTTCTGTGTTTTGCAGGTGTACGTATATTATCTGTGTTTGTCAAAATTGTGTATGCATATTTGTAAATATATGTATATATGTATATCATATATATTAAGTTATTGGTTTGTGTTTTACGTGTCATGGCCAATTAATACCTTTTTTGTAATTTACGGACCTAGAACAAGGAACAAGGAACATGGCTAGTGGCAAGCCTTACTCTCTTTGGAAAACATTGTATATGTTGCTTGGAGCCCGCATGAAAGGGGCCTGAGTAACTTTCAATGTCTGCTGTTAAATATTCTGGGTATTTTCAACGTATTTGTGGCACTGCAGTGTGGGTATTGTGTGAACCTGATTATTAGTTGGAGTCTGCATGAACGGGGCCCAACTGTTTATTATCTGTGTTTGTCTATACTTGTGTGTACATATTTGTAAATATCTGTAAATATAATTATACATCTATATAATATATATTAAATTATTGGTTTGTTGTTTGCAGTGTTGGAGTCTGCATGAACGGGGCCCAACTGTAAAATACTCTCAAAAATCCAAGCCGGGATGCTACTCAAAGACATAACCATCGGAATGTATCATACTAAATTGTTCAAAGAGCCTTAACATATTGCCTACCTCAACTGTTCAGTATATCTTAGAGTCTGCATGAACGGGGCCTACGTTTATATTGATCTGTGATCCATAAACCACATTTGCAACCTCCTCCATATTCATGTTTTTGTAGATAGTTTCATAAGTTGTGTGTCAAAGTTAAACAACTGTTCATTGCCAAACGAGTAAGCATATGGAAAACTGTTGTCAACAATATGTCTTAGAGTCTGCATGAACGGGGCCTAATCTCATATTGATTTGTTAAACATATGCTTATTCAAATATTCATTTGTATGCTATGGTTTCTTGATGTGTATGTCCAAGTTAAGGATCAGTTCAATGCAAAATTTAAAAAAAGAAATATATATCTATAACATGTAAAACTTTTATAAAAAACATATTTCTTTCTTCGATTGCTGTTTTGACGAAGGCTAAGTAACTTTTGGCATGTGTTATTATATATTTTCTGATATAGGTCGTTTATAACTGTAAAAACATACTTTTGGAATGTATCAGTGTTCTTTTGTTCATTGTTTACCTCTTTTTGATTGTTCATCAAATTCACGTTCCCATTCAATTTTTATCGAACATTTATCTCAGCTCTATCTTTCAAGACTTTGACAACTGCCTTAACCTGTTTTTTCTTCTTGACCCTTCTGCACTAGTTTTTAGCATTGTGTGCAGACTTTGTTGTGTGTGTTTGTCTCATTTTTATTTTTTGTTTGTCCATGTCCTGTGTCCATGCTTTTCAGTTTATTCTGCATTTTTGTCCCGTCTTATATGTTCCCATTCCTGACCTGCACCTTGTCGTGGTGAGTGGGCTTTAAACTAAGACGGGTCATACTGAATAGTTTGTGCACACATTTTTAACATGTGATCTTTCTTTCATGTAGGACGCTTCAGGGAAGTTGCAACGCCTCGGCCAATGTGATGTCTTCTCCACGTGAAAGAGATTGAAGGCATAACTTATAACTTGAGACAATTTTCCAAAAGTTATGACTTTTATTGGCTTAGGCAGTAATGGATTACATCTAACACGAATCAAGATCGTATAGAAAAAAAGGAAAGTGTACTCCTTAGTTACATAGGAAAAGATGTAATCAGATTAGTTTTACTTTTTTTAATAATAGGGAAACTCAGGATTACAATCTTATTCAAAACCTAAAAAGAGCATATAGTGTTTGATGTAAAATGATCAAATTGTATCTCTTCTCTGGAAGCGGTACTGTTCTGTAGGCTAGTACTTTAATTGTGAATCTATACACCTACTGCCTGAATCTGCTTTATGGTATTATATTATACATTTAAGTAATAAAAAATCATATTAATATTTCTTCTCTCCTGTGTTTATTTGCATTGCATTTGATATTGAGGTAATCCAAAAGAAAAATAAAGTCATCAGGTTACATTACTTTTATATCTTGATACTCACATGAAATTACTGGTTGTGTTTTTGGCAAGTAGCCCTCCCAACCCTGTAAATAAGTTATATCATTTTAGTTACTGATACAGTTGTTGCACATCTTTAATTTATTTTCTCATGTACTTAAGTCATCAAATGATTCGAAACCTTTACTTTTCATAAAATGCAAGATGTAACTTTCAATGTGGCTTGTGTATTTATCACTTTTTCAATGTGAAATAGATCTGATTAAATAAAGAGTAAAAGCACAATCTTAAATGTTGACATTTATCATTTTCCTATGCTTATTGTTAATGTAGTGGTGTTATAAACAAAATGTTGTCGTAAAGGAAATTAAGATGTTTTTTATTTGTTGACAAAAGATTTAAAGTTGATGCTCACAACATGTGGGAACATTTATGGAGAAAAATGTTTATATTGTAAAACAAATATTTATCTGCATACTGAACAATTTGGAAACTCTCTAAAAGGTATTATCTTCTGTGACGTTACGACCCTGTAGGGATTGTGGGTATTGCACTTCATAATTACATTATATGGTATGCTTATGACATAGTTGATTAGGGGAGACCTTCTTGTAGTTTGCATTGTCACTGATAAATGACAGCGTAGTATTCATTGTCAAGATTTTGTGTTGTTAAACTTGGGACTCTTTTCAGACTGCTACGGCTTGGGAAAAGATTTGAGCCTTAATGTGTAATGGTTTCTGTATTGTATGGTAAGCTTATCCTTTCATTTGATAGTCCCATTTGGATGTGATAGCTAACATTTTCAGTAAGCAGTAGACAAAAGAAGTGATACAGAATTATTTTAACAAATAAAATAACAAAAAACATCATAGCAAATACAAAATAAAAGGTTTGACAGACAGCCATGCCCAGCATGGGCCTGGAGAGCTACAGAGTCCATTGGGGGAAGAGGGGGGGGTGGGATGTGGGGAAGAGGAAGAGCAGCCATGTTAACAGTGTTATGGCTACAGATGTAATATCTAACTCAACATTAGCCATGACAGTCTGGGCTTAGCAAGGACCTTAGAATACATACTCTAAAGGTCAAATAAAAAAACAGTGATACTGACATTTTAGCAGTTCACAGTCTTTGGAGGTGGTCTTTCAGGCAATTGGCTAGTGACTTTAAAAAAATATAATTTCCCCTAGGGGTGAAATGAACTCTATCTCGCAAAAAAAGCCCAGGACTGTCATGTCTAATGTTGGAGTGGTCAACAATGACACCATTTAGGCTATGAACAAAAGTAGCCATAACACTGTTAACAAACTTCCGGGCCTTGTCAATTTTGACAGGATTTGCACCAGCCCTCCACCGGTGCCTCTGGTTGATCTGGGAGGGCATGATCTTCATGCCAGGGTGCCGATGGTGAAGCTGGTGCAGGTCCTCCTTCATCTGGTTCAGCAACTGAACACTGGGCACATCCCCCATGTCATTGCCGCCACAGTGGATGAGGAGGACATCCAGGACTGCTCTTCCTCTCAGGGAGTAGGAAAAGAAAGGGAGGACACCTCTCCAGCGCAGTCCACCCCAACCGAACCAGCACACCCTCAGGTCGAGGCCAAGGTTGCTGCCGATGGTCTCTGTAGCTCTCTGGGCTCCACGCCAGACATAGCTGTCTCCGATTATCCATACAGTCACTATTTGAGGAAAATAAATGAGAAACCTCAAAAAACAGATTAACAGCACACAGTTTATATATATATATATATATATTTATATACTGTGTGCTGTTTATCTACAATTGTGCACACATGTATATATATATATATATATATGTATAGTATGTTTGTGTGTAATGTCAACCATCTGAAGTCATGTAAAGTAAGCCAGGACCATCAACTTACTGGTTGTGCAGTTTGGCGTGGAGGAGGTTGCCATCTATTTTTTCTTAATGCTGAAAGAAATAAAAATGGTTTAATCAATATAAAAGCACCTCTCTTTTTCTACAGTCATATTTCATTAATTAAATTTAATTCACGCAACACTGGCCATATCTCTGCTAGTTTACAAAGTTTAGTTACAAATGACATTTATATTTGAAAAACGGTGAAGCACTTAAAACACAATTGTATAGTGTAGGTTCAAGAACATTTAAATCAAAAGGACAAGTTTTGTAAAGTTACAGGGTATCTTACCTTCAGAATATGCCGGGAACGAGGAGCGGTGACTGCAAGCTGGGTTGTTAGCATAGACTGTGTTGTTAGCATAGGTTGTTAGCTTAATACTGAGAGCATGTTAGCTTAGCTTCTTAGCCTGAGCTAGGTCTGGAACGTCACGCTCGTTGGCAGCAGGTCCCGCCCTGTCCCGCCTCAGCTCCGCCTCACCCCCGCCTCAGCCCCGCCTCAGCCCCGCCTCACCCCCGCCTCAGCCCCGCCTCACCCCCGCCTCAGCCCCGCCTCAGCTCCGCCTCTTTGCCCTTATTTGGAGCAGGCTGGAGAAGGCGGGAGTTAGACTCTGACGTCACTGTCGAGCCGTTAGTAGCCGACTCCGCCTACTTAGGGCTTCACAGCAACTCTGCAGAATCCTATGGGTGACGTCACGGACCCTACGTCCATTTATATATACAGTCTATGGTTTCACTCAGAGGTCAAGGAATAGGAGATAGGGTTAGAACTTAGGAGCTGATTTTTAAACTATCCGAACACAACCCTGGTAGCTACACCGGTCTTCGCTTCCCGGGAATGAAGTTGTGTACAATGGTTTTCAGATGCTAAATAAAAGTCTAGCTTGTACCTTTGATACCCCGCCTCCAACTCCCATCTCTCGGCACCACAACACTGCCAAAAGAGTGTAGTTGTTTTTCAAATCAAATCAAGTTTTATTTATATAGCACATATATAAACGATTTTTGGTCGAGCCAAAGTGCTGTACATAAAATAAAAATAGCCTACAGTAGAGACACTTTACAGCACAGATTATTTATTTTTTTATTTCATATTGCACTACTTAGAACTTGATTGTTGAGGCTACAATAAAGATGCCTGCTTTATTGTTATTGCACAGATTACAGGTACTGAGACAACGAAATGCAGTTTAGCGTCTAACGGTGCAACAAGCAGTGAAGTGAAAAGTAATGTACACAATCTACAGAATAAAATATAGAATGAATTGAATGATGAATAAACAGTGAGGGGTATGAATACACTAGCAGCCTGTGAGCAGTATTAACAGTGTGTATGAATATGCTAAGATATAAAAAGTATGAAAACGGTAAGCAGTGCAAGTATAGTATAAAATATATGGATATTAATTTCATGATAAACATTGTGGAACAATGATGAAAAATGTGAATGGAAGTGGCGACGTAAAACTGACACAAAACAACAACAAACAAAAATCTTTTGAGAAGCCCCCACCCCCCATGTTGCCTGTGCTGTATGCTGCAAACTCTTTGTTTAAAACTAATTGGCCATCGGAATGTGTGGAGTAAGTCTCCCAAGGGGGGTGGTCACATTCCACAGCCCCCCCCCCCTCCTGTGATCTCCCAACCCCCAGTCTGTAGGTTTGTGTTAGCATATTTCAGTGTTAATTTTGGCAGCTGTTTTTGATTTAGTCTTAGTCTTTAGACGAAAATGGTTATTAGTTTTCGTCACATTTTAGTCATTCCTATCCTTCGTAGTTTTAGTCGACGAAAACTCAAAACGTGTTAGTCTAGTTTTAGTTGACGAAAACTCAAAATGTTTTAGTCAACTTTTAGTTGATGAAAAATTACATTTTAGTCAACTTTTAGTCAAAATGTGTCTCTGAACGCTCCGTCCCCGGCAGATCTCTGTGTCCGCTGCAGCATGTCTGTTAGGCCCCGCCCCCCGCACACAGAGAGACACAGGGAGATCGCTCTTCTGGAGTGAAGAGAGCGGAAATAATGATATTGCAAGTTAGAAACAAGATGGACACTTGGGGGAAAATATGCTGCATTTTGAATGTCCGATAGTCCACCATTAACACCTTAGTCCCGTCTCGTCTCGTCAACGAAAACTAAATATACATTTCGTCATAGTTTTCGTTATCAAGAATCTATTTTTAGCTCGTCATCGTCTCGTCTTAGTCATGTAAAAAAGGTTGTTGACGAACATTTTTCGTCATAGTTTTCGTTGACTAAATTAACACTGGCATATTTAAACTGTCGCACTTTCTGTTGTTTCTATCGCGCATTGCCGGTATGAAAGTACAACAGCACAGATTTTTTTTGTTTTTATTTCATATTGCACTACTTAGAACTTGATTGTTGAGGCTACAATAAAGATGCCTGCATTATTGTTATTGCACAGATTACTGTGCCGGAAATATCAAACATTTAATAAAAGTGAAAAACAATGAACAAGACTTAACGTATTCATCATAATTAATTATATTTATTCCGTTTGGATGTAGGATTTTTGACTTTGTTTAGATCAGTGATCTTCTCTGCAGCAGAGAGCTAAGCGCTGTCAGACCGGACCTAACCCTGAAAAGTTTATGTTATTATGTTATTAATATTAAATACATATAAGTATTTTTACAACTTGTATTTAGAAATACTCTGTTGTAATTATTGATGCATAAATGTGTTCATCCATTCAATGTGGCATCTGCTATAATGGGGTTAATGTATGATATTACTTAATAATACAATACATTAGAATATATGATGTGATAATTATATTTTAGTTTTATTCATTTCTTATTACATAGTTTCTCATTATTATTATTTTTATTTTTATCGCTCATCTTATTTTTGATTTTATTAATTTGAGTGAATCTGTGCTATCCAGGCTTGGAATTTCGTCATTTTAGGGGCAAGGCCATTTGACCTTCCCGTTCACATTTTTTTTAAGGGCACAAAGGCCACATGACAGGGCACAAAGGCCGTTTGGTTAAATTACGCTGGTTTTACCATTCAGATTAATACTGTAACATTCTCATTCACCAAGAAACATTAATTATGTATTAAAACATTTGTTTTAATTAAAAAACATTGCATAAATATGAACATATACACTCAAACACACAAACAAAACTACTTAACAATACAAGCTCAATTTGAAACAGTATGTGTGAGAGAGAAAGAGAGAGAGAGAATGTGAGTGAGAGAGAGTCATGGAGACTGTATGAGAGAGACTGAGAGAGTGTGAGTGAGAGAGACAGGGAGTTTTAATCTGACTCGGAATCAGAATCAGAATCTGGAACAGGGTCAGAGTTCAGTCTTGGCCCATACGGCTGAATGTCTGGTCTCCTGCTTGAGAGGCCAGCTCTCCACCACCTTGCCACTGCATCCTCACTTTGGTATTCCAAGGGATCACATCCCTGTGATTTGATTAAGAGGAGATCTTCTATTGTTTTCAATTTCAATCTCAAGCGCCAGTCTCCTTGGATCCTCTTGATAGTTGAGAATTGGCGTTCAACTTGGGCTGTGGAGACAGGGAAGACCAGTACAATCCTGATAAGATGAAGGAGGTTTGGATAGATGGCTTCTTTTTCTGTGAGCATCCTGTGCCATAGCACAAGGAAGGCCTCCCTCCTGTGATGCTGATGAATGTCATGTTTGGCTCTCAGCCACTCTCTCTCCACTTCGGCCACATTGCAGCCATTACTCAAAAGCAGTGGCTCAAAATGCTCACACAGTCTCTGAACTTCCTCGTCTCCGTAAGGTTCGATTGCACTGATGTTCTCTGGCATATTGTGTGGATCGAAGATCTCAGCAGCCAGGAGCACAGGGTCTGTGGAGAAAGTCGCAAACCGTTGAGAGATGCAGTCAGTGATTCTGTTGACTATTTCCACCCTTTGGTGGCGGAAGGCCTCATCAGACGTAGAATGGTGGCTGATAGCCACTCCCTTAAACTCAAAAACACCAGCGCTGCTTGTGCTGGTGAAGGCATTGAGGACAGGACGCAAGTAAGGGCCAGGTTTTTCCCTCTGTATGAGCAGAGCAGTCTGGGAGGCCACAACCCTACTCCTGACAGAGGAAAGTGTTACGGTGTGTGTGGGAAGTAGGACCCAAATGCAGATTATAGTGACAAAATGACTCCTTTATTTCAAGGCTACATAAACATAAAGACAGAACAGAACACTCACCGCAGACCAGGTCATAACACAAGACGAACCGACAAAGACAGACAGAAAAACCAGAACTTAAATACACACAAGACTAATCACACAAACAAGACACAGGTGAGGAGGGAGGAGAAAACACAGGAACACCAGGTGAACACAATCGAGTAAATTAGACACACCAGGGAAACTGACAGGGAATCACAGACAGATTACAACAGGCAGGAAACGGGGGGTGAACACTTTACAAAATAAAACAGGAAACTAAAGACAGAAACAGACAGACAAAACATAACACGGACAGATCGTGACAGAACCCCCCCCTCAAGGGGCGGATCCCAGACGTCCCTAAACCCCAAAAACAAAAATCCACACAGTCCACCAGGGTGGGTGGAGGGGGTCCGGAGGACGGGACTAAGCTGACCACCCAGGAGCCCAGTAGGGGACCAGGAAGGGATCTCGGGCGGACGGCCCGGGGGCAAGGCAGAGTCTAAAGTGGGGAACTCGGGCGGACGGCCCGGGGGCAAGGCAGAGTCCAAGGTGAGGAACTCGGGCGGACGACCCGGGGGCAAGGCAGAGTCCAAGGTGGGGAACTCGGGCGGACGACCCGGGGGCAAGGCAGAGTCCATAGTGGGGCGAAGGCCACAGCGGGCGAACTCAGGGGGCCGAGCATGAGGGCGAAGACCAGACAACTCCGGAGGCCGGGCAGGACCCGGTGTCGGCCGGACAGGAACCGGAGCCGGCGGGACAGGCTTCGGCAGAATCCCCCACGGAAGAGGACCAGGAGTTGGCAGGACCCCCAGCAGGAGAGTGGACGACGGGACCTCCAACGAGACAGGACAAAGGGTTGGCAGGACCCCCGGCAGGAGAGTAGTCGGCGGGGCCTCCAACGGGACAGGACACAGGGTTGGCAGGACCCCCGGCAGGAGAGTAGTCGGCGGGGCCTCCAACAGCACAGGACATAGGATTGGCAGGACCCCCGGCAGGAGCGTAGTCGGCGGGACCTCCAACGGGACAGGACATGGGGTTGGCAGGACCCCCGGCAGGAGAGTAGTCGGCGGGGCCTCCAACGGGACAGGACAAAGGGTTGGCAGGACCCCCGGCAGGAGACTAGTCTGCGGGACCTCCAACTGGACAAGACATGGGGTTGGCAGGACCCCCGGCAGAGGGCTAGTCTGCGGGACCTCCAACTGGACAGGACATGGGGTTGGCAGGACCCCCGGCAGAGGGCTAGTCTGCGGGACCTCCAACTGGACAAGACATGGGGTTGGCAGGACCCCCGGCAGAGGGCTAGTCTGCGGGACCTCCAACTGGACAGGACATGGGGTTGGCAGGACCCCCGGCAGAGGGCTAGTCTGCGGGACCTCCAACTGGACAGGACATGGGGTTGGCAGGACCCCCGGCAGGAGACTAGTCTGCGGGACCTCCAACTGGACAAGACATGGGGTTGGCAGGACCCCCAGCGGAACCTCCAACGGTACAGGACATGGGGTTGGCAGGACCCCCGGCAGAAGACTAGTCTGCGGGACCTCCAACTGGACAAGACATGGGGCTTGAGTGGGGACTCGAGAGAGGACTTGAGAGGGAACTTGAGAGGAAACTGGAGAGTGGACTCGAGAAGGAACTCGAGAGGTGACTCGAGAGGTAACTCGAGAGGGGACCTGAGAGGGAACTCGAGAGGAGACCTGAGGGGAAACTTGAGAGGTGACTCGAGAGGACACTGGAGAGTTGACTTGGGAGGTGACTCGAGAGGACACTGGAGAGTTGACTTGAGAGGTGACTCGAGAGGACACTGGAGAGTTGACTTGAGAAGGAACTCGAGAGGTGACTCGAGAGGTAACTCGAGAGGGGACCTGAGAGGGGACTTGAGAGGGAACTCGAGAGGAGACCTGAGGGGAAACTTGAGAGGTGACTCGAGAGGACACTGGAGAGTTGACTTGAGAGGTGACTCGAGAGGGAACTCGAGAGGAGACTAGAGAGGGAATTCGAGAGGAGACTAGAGAGGGAATTCGAGAGGGGACCTGAGAGGGGACTTGAGAGGAGACTGGAGAGGGAACTCGAGAGGAGACTGGAGAGGGAATTCGAGAGGAGACTAGAGAGGGAATTCGAGAGGGGACCTGAGAGGGGACTTGAGAGGGAACTCGAGAGGAGACTCGAGAGAGGGCTTGAGAGGGAACTCGAGAGGAGACTAGAGAGGGAATTCGAGAGGGGACTAGAGAGGGAATTCGAGGGGGGACTAGAGAGGGAATTCGAGAGGAGACTCGAGAGAGGGCTTGAGAGGGAACTCGAGAGGAGACTAGAGAGGGAGTTCGAGAGGGGACTTGAGAGGAATTTCGAGAGGGGACTCGAGAGGTGACTTGAGAGGGAACTCGAGAGGAGACTCGAGAGGGGACTTGAGAAGTGTCTTGAAAGGGGACTCGAGAGGTAGCTCGAGAGGGGGCTCGAGAGGAGACTAGAGAGGAAACTAGAGAGGGAACTCCGGTAGGAACTTGAGAGGGGACTTGAGAGGGGACTGGAGAGGGGACTGGGGAAGGAACCAGAGGAGGGACTAGAGAGGTGACTTGAGAAGTGTCTTGAAAGGGGACTCGAGAGGGGACTCGAGAGGTAGCTCGAGAGGAGACTTGAGAGGGAACTGGAGAGGGGGCTTGAGAGGAGACTAGAGAGGAAACTAGAGAGGGGACTCCGGTAGGAACTTGAGAGGGGACTTGAGAGGGGACTCCGGTAGGAACTTGAGAGGGGACTTGAGAAGTGTCTGGAGGGGAAACTTGAGAGAGTTGGTTTGCCAACAGAACACGGGGTGCTGGAGTCGGCCGGTACGCCGACAGGACACGAGGAGCTGGTGTTGGCTGGGGAGCCAACAAGAGACGAGGTGCTGGAGTCGGCCGGTACGCCGACAGGACACGGGGAGCTGGAGTTGGCTGGGGAGCCAACAAGAGACGAGGTGCTGGAGTCGGCCGGGTACGCCGACAGGACTTGGGGAGCTGGTGTTGGCTGGTATGCTGACAGGACTCGAGGAGCTGGCGTCGGCTGGGGAGCCAGCAGCAGACGAGGTGCTGGAGTCGGCCGGTACGCCGACAGGACACGGGGGTGCTGGCGTCGGCCGGTATGCCGACAGGACACGGGGAGCTGGCGTTGGCCGGTAAGCCAGTCCTGGAGCCGAAACTGGAGTCGGGACCAGGGGTACTGGAGCCGGTACTGGAGCCAGAACCATGGCTGGAACTGGGGCCGGAACCATGGCTGTATGGGCAAGCTCTGGTGCAGGACCATGGCTGCATGGGCAGGTTCTGGAGCCGGAAACATGGCTGCTGGGGCTCGGGCTAACCTGGCCTTGCGACGACTCCTCTTAGCAGCCGCCTGAATACTCCGTGGACCTCCCGAAGCCAGACGAGTTCCGGAATACAACTCCTGGACAGGAGCAGGAACTGGAGCAGAAGCACGGGTTGACTTCAGGCGGAACCCACCAAGGCGTATGGTGCCAGGTTGGGAATTGGGAGACATGGAGTTAGCATGCCTGGAGCTAGCAGGCCGGGAATCACATGTTTCAAGGAAGTCCAAAATCCAGTCAGGTAAGAACTCCACAAAACATAGTCTCTCTGCTGCCAACCGGTGCGCCTCTACCAGAGCGGCCCTCTTCTGCCGAACACTGGACGCTCCCATCCATCGATGAGCGCAGACAGACAAAGAAAAGGTCAAATCCAAAAGTTCCTGCTCAAACGGATCTGCTGGGCCCATATTTGGTCGGTTCGTAATGTTACGGTGTGTGTGGGAAGTAGGACCCAAATGCAGATTATAGTGACAAAATGACTCCTTTATTTCAAGGCTACATAAACATAAAGACAGAACAGAACACTCACCGCAGACCAGGTCATAACACAAGACGAACCGACAAAGACAGACAGAAAAACCAGAACTTAAATACACACAAGACTAATCACACAAACAAGACACAGGTGAGGAGGGAGGAGAAAACACAGGAACACCAGGTGAACACAATCGGGTAAATTAGACACACCAGGGAAACTGACAGGGAATCACAGACAGATTACAACAGGCAGGAAACGGGGGGTGAACACTTTACAAAATAAAACAGGAAACTAAAGACAGAAACAGACAGACAAAACATAACACGGACAGATCGTGACAGAAAGGGACAGCTCATCTGCCTGGAAGTCCAGAGAGAGTTCAGACAGTTCAGCCAGGAGATCCTGGTATAAGACCATATGCAGGACGAATTTAGACGAGGTTAGTTGCCGCCAGTACGCTTTCAGTTTGACTTTGTCTTGTCCAGGTTCATCTGCACCCTGGAGAAGATGGACCGAGAGACTACGATAGTTGGCAGCAAGGGCGACTAAGGCTTTCCTTCTGTGGTTGATCCACCTTGTCCGCTGAGCACGTGTTGGCTTCAATACATGCTCCTCAAGAGCCTCTCCAAGGTCCTTCAGCTGCCTCCATTTTTTGGCTGAACGGCGGTAGAGTGAGTAAAGGCGGGTGAGAAGGTCATCAATCTGGAGGGGGGGGGTCGTCAGAGAGAGAGGAGAGAGAGCGAGAGAGAGAGACATAAGCTATGGAATTCTTCATATTAAGTGTTTTTTACCTACAGCATTGTAATGGACAAAAATAAGACATGCATTTCTTCTTAAGTTATAGAATGTAACAAAACATTGCTGCATAAACACACAGAAAATCCCCTAATGTATGCTTATTTTAACACACCTGGGTAAAGTATGTTTCGTTAAAAGCATCCTTCAGACACAGCTCAAGCCTGTGAGCAATGCAGTGAACCTTGATCATCCAGGGGGCCGACTGCTGCTGGAGTCTTGTCAGGACACCGGTGGTTTTTCCAAAATGTTCACTGGCACCATCAGCTGCTGTTGCAGTCAGACAGTTGCTGAGGTTGAGCTGGTTCTCCTCACACTTCTGTGCAACAGCCTTCAAAATCCCCTGAGCATCACAGGTGTTTGGCTCTACAATTCTGAAAAGAAAAAAAAACATACCAAAACAAAACATTTATTTACCTTAAGTTGTTAACATTGAGGCATATGTTGGCTCTGGCTGAAATGGAAAATCATTTGAACTGAATCAACAACACACTAAAAACCTTAGTTATTCAAAAGCCAGGTGCATTAATAAACAAAAGCCAAGTAAATGACTGTATAAACAAGTATGTGAGGGAGCTACCAGTACTACTTACCCAAGCAGCCGAATTCCTGGTGTGCCATTTTCAATGACCTTAATGCTTATCACCTCTTTCTCCGTCGTCGTTTTGTCTGTGCTCCCGTCAAAAAGCAAAGAGCAGTAGAATGGCTTCTTTTTAACAAGGTCATGAAGCTGGTCTTTCATTGTCCCAGCGATGTGCTCAATGAAAAGTCGACAGGCTTTTGAATTTTGATATGTAACTCCAAGCTCCACACCATGCTTCTTTCCCAGTCCCTTTCAGGCTGTTCAGAGTGGGCCACAGTGTATGCAATGTCAAATAATTTACACATCTTCTCTTTTGTTCTATCATTAAGCCTTTGCAGACATTGAACTGTGTCAGACACTTCAGGTGATGGAGTAGTGAGTGCCTGAAAGGCTGCGATATGTGACTTGGACTTTCCATGTGTGTTAGCTGTATCTTTTTTTAGATTTGTAGTTCCTGAGATGTACGGTTCAATGTTACAAAGTCTTTCTTGCCCTGCATGCAGTGGGATAGACCCCTGGTGTTTGCTGTAGTATTCTCTGCATGTGCAACACCAGACCTTTGTTACTACTGTGTTGTTAGCCTCATAGCGGAGCCAATCAAAGCCCCAAGAGTCCACAGTGTGGGTAGCTGATGTCCTATGTTTTGCATTAGCCACAGTTTCTATCTGGGTTCCTGTCCTGGCCGTTGTTAGTGTATCTCCCTGTTCCTGTGTCAACTCCATGCTTTCTGGTTCCTGTGTCTGCTCTCTGCTTCCCTGTTCCTGCGTATCTCTGTTCTGCTCTCCATCTTTTCCCTGTGCACCATCATCTTGAGCCTGACTGACCTGGGTGCTGTGAAAACCGAATGTGCAAGTTAAACAAACACAGCTTCAGCTTGAGATCAGGACTATTATAATATAGAATATATAGCCTGTTCACAACTTTTACTAGGACATAATTGGAAACTTTACATTTCATTAGATCCGATTTTCTCACACATACACATACATACTTGGGAATGAAACTGCAAAACTCACCGATGTATAAATCCATCAAGACGCATGCACTGCAGCTGCAGAATCACGCAGAAGTTTCTCTTTTTTTTTACGGATTCTGTCAAATCCAGGCATCTCTGAAAAGGGTGAAATGCAAGACGATTATTATAGTATTGGCGACCTATTAGTTGCGTTCAGTGTTGGGAAGTATACTTTTAAAATGTATTCAGTTACAGACTAAGTGTAGCACTTCGGGATTTGAAATCAAATATGAAGTGCTTTATAAATGGAACCCATTATTATTATTATTATTAGAATACAGAATACATGCCCTAAAATGTCATTTGTAACATATTCCGTTACATTACTCCATCTAATTACCGTATTCTAAATACTTGGATTACATCAGCGCTGTTTTACATTTTATCAAGTGTGAATCAAGCTGCTATTTCAGAGTTTGAATCACCCACATGATGCCAGCAAAAACCCACAACTTAACTATAGGATAAACTGAAACATTATGCATCATCTCACAGAAATGTCAGAATTTTAGTTCAAAAAGCCCAGAAAATCATATGAGAAGGATTCCAAAAGTAACCCCTACAATTCCTTCAAAGCGAGACGTATCCTCCTAACTAGTGATAGCTCACCAGCTATCGTTAGTCAATCAACATGACTGAAAAGTGTAGCACTAACGTCAACACCAGTCATTTTACAAATGGCTGAATAGCAATAGTGTTTCTTAAACGTATACGTTAAGTTCAGCCATAAACCACATAAGTCAGTCATGTATTATATCAAAACCGCTTAGCAAGAAAAATACTAGATTCAAAGGTGACAGCTATCTGCTAGCTTGTAGAAGCAACACTACATGTAGACCCCTTGAAGGGAAGACGTTAGCGCTATCCAAACTAGCTAGCTATCGCTAGTTTTAATGACAAAATTTAACGAGTCGACTTTAAATAGGCTAATACAATGGTAATTACCTATCAATAGTACTTTCTATAAACACGTAAATGTTAAGTCCTTTCAAATACTACCGCATACTTCAGTTAAATCATATCAAAACAGCTTGGTCCGCTTGCTTACCTGTGCTTGTCTTGCTCCCGCGGCAGAGGAGGAGGTTGTCGGGCCCCTACAGGCATGTCTGACGAAACAATCACAGCAGAGCAATCGCTCTGATCCTCAGACACGGGACTGTCCTACTGCGCGCTACTAATATGACTTTACTAGCGTTGTTTACACGGCATGTCTGACGGAACAATCACAGCAGAGCAATCGCTCTGATCCACAGGCACGGGACTATCCTACTGCGCGCACTAGTATGACTTCACTAGCGTTGTTTACACTGGAACTTTTGACAGGGGCACAAAGGCCACTTTGGCCGTGAATTGCATTTTTTTTCACAGGGCATCACGGCCATGGCCGTCGTGGCCGTCGTGAAATTCCCACCCTGGTGCTATCCTGTTTTTCACTCTTACCCTGTTGCTGTTTGAACTACTGAATTTCCCCACGGGGATTAATAAAAGTCCATCTTATCTTATCTTATCTTAATGTATAAGTTGATTTACTTCAATCTACTGTACTGTGTAAAAACACCCCAACAATATTACAAAAAATATACGGCATAAAGCAAACTATATACTTTATTTGATCTAAAACTGATGTTTTTTCATTATCGTAGCCTGTGAAAACCATAACAAATAAGTGATTAAATGCTACAGTATTCAACAAACACAACTGCAGAGCTGCAAACATTGCAAACAGACTAATGGCGCGTTTCCACTGCAGGCCTCGCTCGGTTTGGTTAGGCCTTATTAGGCCCGGCTCACTTTAATGCTGCACTTCCATTACAGTTTAGGAACTGGGGTGGTTACTATAGTAACGCAGTGTAGGCGGAGCCGTGACGTCATCTTCAAAAAACAACACAGCTGTTAGCTCTTAGCACTCAGAGCTCACAGCTCTTCATATCTGTACAAGTACAAACCACAGACTGTCTGTGTCATGGCGAAAACAGTCGCTGGTTTATTTATGTCTGTATAGGCCGTTGTTGTGACTGTGGACGGTCGGAGCATATACTGCGTTAGCTTAGCCAAGCTCCATTTAGAAAGCACGCATTTTAAAAAGGGTTTTTCGCCTGCCGTCTGTCAGCAGACTTGTCAAAGCATTAATTCATGGTTTTTACTAACCGGTATCAGCATGTTGTAACTTCGGCATCATTTTGAAACGTGTATTACAATTAAATCACGGTCAAATATGTTCATTTTGTTGTAGTTGTAGCTCCCTTGCCAGCAATTCTCTCTCTAGTTTAGCATACTCAGCCCGACTCAGCCTGGTTGTTCCTGGTCCTAGAACCACGATTTAGTCGGGCCAGCAAAAAGGTGAAAAAGTAGCCCCGGGCCAAAACTAGGCCAAGTGGAAGCGCAACCAAAAACGGGCCCCGCACGGCTCAGCACGCTTAAAGCGAGCTACCCGCTGCAGTGGAAACGCGCCATAAATTCTACAACACCCAGTTGTCTTTGTGTATTTGTGAATGAGATTTAACCATCTCATGGTTAAATCCTGTAATTGAACAAATGGGGAAATTTGGCAACGCCCTCTAGCAATTTGGCAACACCCCCAGCCACTGGGATCCGCTGGGCTTTTGACTGGGACACACCCATGTGAGTCCTATCTGGAGTGCTACATCTGTACACTGACTCACTTTATGCTTTCGGAGTAGTACACGATTTTGGGGCTATTTGGAAGTGTAGACAATTTCTGAAATCTGATGGCAAACCAGTACTTAACCATGTACTGGTTGCAGGCTTACTAGACGCCATTCTACTTCTATTCTACTGTAAATGTGCTGCACACGCAAGCAGTACAGACCCAATTTCCCTAGGAAATGCGTCTGCTGACTCAGCCGCAAAGGCAGCTGCTCTGATTCCTCTCGCACCTCACGCACACTCATTTGTTAAAATCCCTGTCTCCTCCTTCACTGACAAAATGTCTTCACTGACTTCCATGCAGCAGCTAGCTCCACCAGTTGAGAAGGCTCAGTGGAAGGCTGCTGGGGCTGTTTTTGACCCAACCTCCAGCATCTGGGTTGGTCCAAATTCCAATTCCAAGACATTTCTTCCCTCATTTTGCTAAATTGACACATGGGTTGGATCATGTGTCAAAAGGAGGGATGTTAGAGGCTATCAATCAGGAGTGGTTCACAAGAGGGTTCACAGTAACAGCTCAAAAGCACTGTGAAGCATGCCTAATTTGCATAACGCAACATTCTGGTAGACCAGTAAAGGTTACAGGACCCGGAGCACATCCACCTCCGACCAGGCCATTTGAGCACCTAATGCTGGATTTCATTGAGCTTAGCCCATCAGAGGGTAAGAAGCACTGTCTGGTGGTGGTTGACATGTGGTCCAAATGGGTTGAAGCTTTCCCAGTAAAAGCACAGACAGCAAATGCTGTGGCAAAGGCACTACTGAGGGAAATCATTCCTAGATGGGGACTACCAAACAAAATTTCTAGCGACAACGGTACACATTTTGCTAATGAGACCATTACCCAGATAGGAGAATACCTGGGCATGGACATCAGAAAGCATTGTGCGTATCATCCACAGAGTGGGGGTGCGGTGGAAAGAGAGAACGGCGCAATAAAAAACAAGCTAGCAAAATGCTGTGCAGACACAGGTCTGTCATGGACACAAGCTCTGCCCATTGTGTGGAGCCAACTCAGCCCATTTGACTCAGCCCATTTGAAATCCTTTTCCCACAAAGGTTCATGCGAACTTAGTTCATGAGAACTCTTTAGTTCGCATGAACTAAGTACAGATCGCGTTCACACCGGAAAAAGTCCCTGGGGGTGGATTAGGCAAATTAAGCCGCTGACGTCACTTCTTCTTCTTCTGCTTTGGGTTTACTGGCAGGCTACAAACAACTTCACGGCGTATACTGCTCTCTAGCAGGGACTTTCGAGGGGGTAAAAAGGTTCTCATGAACTAATTTTAGTACCGGGTATGAGGGCTCGCCTGGAAAGACGACAACGCAGCCGTAAGCAATGTGGAAAGTGCGGATACTACTGGAGAGCTTGGACAATCATAGAATGGTTCCTCTGCATATTTGCCATGATAGTTGTGTTAGGATCATTTTCGGCCTATTAATCAGTTGTACCTGTTTCATTATCCCAATACTGAAGAAGTGCGTATCCAGCATGGTATCCTCAGCTTTCGTTCAGTATGCTGCTATTCCATTACACGACAATCCTACTTTGCGCCACAGCTACGAGAATCGTATACCTTGTACATTCCACCGTACCCCTGTTCGTGAGCTAGAATTAGAAGAGTCTGATTTCGACACTACAATATAATCCATGTGAATCGAGTGCACCCTCCTCTTATGCTTACATTATATTGGAGTCTGTCCTCCACAAAAACAGCCAGTTTTCTATGATATATTTGTGATGTGTTTACTTAAACCAGCGATGGAGTGTATTCATTGATGTGTTATATCAGTCTATCCTGTCATTTGTTATTTTTTTATGATTGATCAAGTATGATCAAAAGGGGAGAATGTAATGGCAATTTCTTTAGGTTACCTTATATGGTCAAATCAAATGCTTCTAAATGCATTGTCTAACACAACTATACCATTTCCTGATATGTGCTGTTTTCTCTGCATACTCTAAATGCGGGTTTTTATTCCCAAGCGCTTCAAGGCCACAGAGCTGATTTGACAGACTATGTTGAAACTACTCCTTTTCACACAAAGTTTTCTACGGCTCAAGGACACAGGTGTCTCACACAAAGTTTGAACTCCCATAACAATACATCCGTGTGAAAGCAGATTTCTGAGGCGTTCCGCCTAGCTACACAAAACTCTGTCTGCCCGCCCTATCTTGTATATAAGCTTTCCTAATTTGTGACTATTGCGCACACTCCTGCAGACTATCCTATACTCTGTGAGACCTGTGTTTTTGAATATATTCAAATAAATAACCAGAAAGACAACTCTGTTTGTTGCACCATTTATTGTTTGATCATTCTGACTCGTGTATCTCCACAGTATTGACTGGGTCTAGGATTTCCGTCAACTAAAATGACAAATTATTGGTTTTGGCTAGACTAGTTTGACTGAACTGTTCTATATAATCTGATGACTAAAAAAGACTCAACAGTTTTCATTGACAAAAAGTAGACTAAAATAATTAGTTTTCTTTGACTAAAATATGACTAAAATGTCCCATCCTTACAAGTACACAGCTTGGATAGTTCCCTGCTTCCCCCTCCTGAGGTGTCGGACAGTTTTCCAGAACAACTTTGGTGCCGCCCGAAAGTCCTTTTCCATGTCTTCTCCGAACTTCTCCCACACTCGCTGCTTTGTTATCCCCCGGGATAACAAATCCCTGAAGGCCTCCTTCTTCACCTCGTGTGGACACTCTGATTTTTTTTCACCACCTCGACGTCGGTTCCAGACGCCACTCACGTTTTCATTGACGCTTCCAGACGCCACTCATGTTTTCATCGCTGCCTGGGTGGCGCACTCCTGGGTGGCGCACTCCTGGGTGGCGCACTCCTGGACCCCGTCTCGCCTCGACGGTTTCGGACGTCGCCCATGTTGCCATCGGCCCGTGGGTGGCGCGCTCCGGAACCTGTCTGGCCTCTCCTGCCTCCCGGGGATACCTCAACGCCTGCTGAGGACTTCGTGCCCGCCGCCGCTGCGCGTCTGCCTGCGGCTGGGTTGCGGTCCTTCCTCCCGGGGTGACTGCTCCTCCCTCCCTGGGATACCGCTCCGTCCTTCCGGAGATTTCATGCCCGCCGCCGTGCCTTCACCTGCGGCCTGGCAGCGCCGCCTACTGCGGCCCCCTTACGACGGCCCGTTCCGGCCTGCCCCCGGGGGGGGTGCCCTCGCCCTCGTTAGGGCCCCTACCCTCTCGTGCGGCCCCCTTTCGTGGCCCGTTCCATGGCCCGGCCCTCACCTGCGACCCCGTCCTCCTCGGCCCCTGTGGTGCTTCCTCGACGGACGCGAGGATTTATTTTATTTTTTTATTTTTTTGCCATGTTTGAATTCTGGGGGGGCTTGTGTGGTGACCACCTATTAATACACTGGGACATAATTCATACATACAACTACAGTTGGGGATATTGTTCCCACACGGACATGTTATGTGTTTACTATAGTATGTTGTGTGCCCTCCTGACTTTTTTTTTTTATTACAGATTTGAAAACATCGTTGCTTGCTTTAAAAGTAGCACAATTCATTATGTCAAACCTTGGAAAGTATCTAGATATCCCTGCCCTAATGCGAAAGTAACTGGCAACTGAATATGTGGACGGAGATCTCTTTTTCTCCCCCTCTTCTCCCCGCTGCAGCCTAGCAGCTGATCTCAGAGTACGCTCCCCTCTCCTGCAGGGGGGCGTGGTCAGCTGCAGCTCACAGAATCAGCCCCCTGCAAAAACAGCGCTGGAAAGAACAAATAGAGCGAAATGAGGCATGGCTAAAATGCAAGATCTTTTTAGTGTTTTGAAAAAAAAACTATATTTATATACTTTATATAGGTATGGCCCTACAATATATTGTTCAAATATAGCATGATAGGTCCACCTTAAGTGAAGGATCCAAATACTGTTCCACAGGTAAAAAAATACTTAATTCTGTTGTTTTTTGTTGCTGTTGTTGTTTTTTAAATATATTTTGGGCCAGACAGTGCCTTTATTGAAAGACTGCATGTGGGCAGAATGAAAAAGAAACTGTCAAATATTTTAAAATCAAGCAATCACCTTTTTATTGTTCATTCACTACAGTACATGTTAGCTATTTTACGACCCTCAGCAGACAACTCATAAGGCTACTTTATAATGAATATATCCAGATTAGCAAAAGTCCAACTACTGAACAGGTTTGTGTGATGGAGAGAAAGTGATTTTTTCACAATTATTGCAATCAATTCACAAATGTCAGGAAATGATAGTTTATCCTTAGCGAAAATTAGGATTTTAAAATGATTTGCTTTAATCAACAGGTAACAAGATCTCTGGTATCTCAATCACTCATGAATTATGCACTTTAAGGAGCGAATCTAAACAGTCTTTAAAATTCAGCACATTATTACACAATCTGGCTGAGTTCAGCAGGTTTCCAGTACACTCTTACTCAGCACTATTTCTAACCTTTCTATTCTGATACAGAAAGCCGGGAAATTGATGTTCGGTGGTTTCTTCTGTTGGTAGACAGATGTGTTCCTCATTAAGAGGTAGTACCTCAATATGCCAACCGACTGCAGAGTGTTTTATTTGGCTGGCTGCACTGCCAGTCATGAGGAAGCAGTTGAGGATGTTTAGTTTTTCTTTTTCTCTGCAGAGTCCTGTTTCGCTTCTGCAGCAACACAGAGCCTTCACAGTAATGCTTTAAGTTCTGTCTTCACTTGAAGATGAGGACAAATAAAGCGAATTCTGGGAGTTTCTTAATGTGAAAGAAAGTGCAAGGTTCAGACAGTACATAGTACACAAAAAAGTAAATCTCTTTAACATTGTCGTATGCTGTATCAGTGTTGCACATTCATATTGCATCAATGCTATGAACTGTATCGAAGCTTCATCAGATCTCAAACACTCGCTTTCGATCTCAACGTTTTCCTGTTCAGGACTGACTTTCTATCATTTCTGTGCAAATGTTTGTGTGTAAATGGCTCGTGGAAATAATAATTATAGTTTCATTTCTCTTCTTTCTTCCTTTTTCCCTTTCATCTACTACCACAGCTATGTCATCTTACTTTGTCCACTTTGACATATAAAAAACAAAAACTGCAATTCCTGAAGAAATTGCCATGGGAATGCTTTATACGGTGGCCCTGAAGTGCAAGTCAAAACAACATTTCACAAAATACTACAGCATTTCACAAAATACTTCAACATTTCAACTTTTACGGAAAAGGTATTCCTTTAGGGAGAACACTTCATATTTGTGATTGGACAGAGCCAGCAAGAGAAGCACTGCTGTGATTGGTTATTTTTGCTGCCAGTCAAGAAATGACACTTCGTGATTGGTCACATACTTGCCAAACCTCCCTCCTTGCCATTTTCGCGGGAGACTCCCGGTTTCATTGCCCACTCCCGGGCTGCGTTTCACTTCTTTTATTTTTCAATTCCTCGCTCCTATATATGTGTGTGTACAAAATAGACTGTATATATAAATGGACGTAGGGTCCGTGACGTCACCCATAGGATTCTGCAGAGTTGCCGTGAAGCCCTAAGTAGGCGGAGTCGGCTACTAACGGCTCGACAGTGACGTCAGAGTCTAACTCCCGCCTTCTCCAGCCTGCTCCAAATAAGGGCAAAGAGGCGGAGCTGAGCCGGACAGGGCGGGACAGGGCGGGACCTGCTGCCAACGAGCGTGACGTTCCAGACCTAGCTCAGGCTAAGAAGCTAAGCTAACATGCTCTCAGTATTAAGCTAACAACCTTTTAGTCTATGCTAAAAACCCAGCTTGCAGTCACCGCTCCTCGTTCCCGGCATATTCTGAAGGTAAGATACCCTGTAACTTTACAAAACTTGTCCTTTTGATTTAAATGTTCTTGAACCTACACTATACAATTGTTTTTTAAGTGCTTCACCGTTTTTTCAAATATAAATGTCATTTGTAACTAAACTTTGTAAACTAGCAGAGATATGGCCAGTGTTGCATGAATTAAATTGAATTAATGAAATATGACTGTAGAAAAAGAAAGGTGCTTTTATATTGATTAAACCATTTTTATTTCTTTCAGCATTAAGAAAAAATAGATGGCTACCTCCTCCACGCCAAACTGCACAACCTGTAAGTTGATGGTCCTGGCTTACTTTACATGACTTCAGATGGTTGACATTACACTAGGGGTGTAACGGTATCCGAGTGGTGGATCGGACAAGGACGGTGTGTCGGCGTTGTTCGACAGCGGTGCGGTATGCTAATGGTACACACGCCAAACATGCAAAATCATATCAGAAGGCATCACCCAGATTTGCCAATCACCGGAGCCCGGCAAAAGACAACAGCAGTTCAACAGCTGATCCCCGCTGTTTTCAAGAAGCCAATAGACATGAAAGCAGAGAGACCAAAATAAATAACGGAAGCTTTTGGCATATATTTTTCAACGACTTTGCGCTCTTGAAACAATTTCTTATTATTTATGATGTCATATTTTCAAGACATTCTTTTTAGTTTTACAGCTTGATGAAACCTTTTTGTTTGACATCAGCCATTATAGATAATCTGGCCATATGAGTGTGTGTGGTTCTGTTTATGGTTTGTTTTTATCTGTGTAATACAGTTAATTATTCAAAATGTTAGAGTTCCTTATTTGTATACTGAAACTTGCACTACTGTTAAAAATAAATAAAAAACAAACCTGGAGTTATGCATTTGGGACTTTTTTTTGCTTTTTCTTGTTGTACCGAACCGTGACCCCCAAACCGAGGTATGAACCGAACCGTGACTTCTGTGAACCGTTACACCCCTACATTACACACAAACATACTATACATATATGTATATATATATATATACATGTGTGCACACTTGTAGATAAACAGCACACAGTATATAAATATATATATATATATATATATATATATATATATATATATATAAACTGTGTGCTGTTAATCTGTTTTTTGAGGTTTCTCATTTATTTTCCTCCCATAGTGACTGTATGGATAATCGGAGACAGCTATGTCCGGCGTGGAGCCCAGAGAGCTACAGAGACCATCGGCAGCAACCTTGGCCTCGACCTGAGGGTGTGCCAAGTCCGCGTTTCGATGCATTCCTTGATCTCCAGTTATAACGCCGGACTCCACCACTGGCCGAAGCTAACGGAGCCCCAGGGGGCTAGCTACGGCCGCCAGGACCTATGGCCGGGACGCGCTAGCAAGCTATCCCCCTACAGCCCCGTTAGCTTCGGCGGCGTGGACTCCGGCGGTCCCACAGGGATAATTGGGTCCCCTTTTCACATTTGCTCCCGTTTAGCATTATGGGCGTCATAGCCATATAGTATAAAAGTCTTACCCAAGGCTGAATCATAAACTAAACTGTATATATGTATAAAGGGTTACGTCCTTAGCTGACTAATAAGCTACATAACAAGCTAAGCTAACAAGCACACAAACACCTGCTAACGGGGTTAACATGTATAATATTATCATTTTACTCACCGAAAAAAGCTGAAAGTAGACTTCTTGGAAGTTCTGTTAGTACATTCAAGCGCACAGCACGACATTTTAATTATCTGGTATTTGTAACAATATTCCCTAACAGGCACGATCACCACGAACACAGCTAAAGGGTCAAGTACAGTAACTACAACTAACTAACGTTGTAGCCTCTATGGTTGTCGCCTAGCAGAGTGGACAAGTTGCTGTTAGCTGACAGTGAGGCACGTATCTGTCCATCAACATGACCACGCCCTAATGTGTGCACAAACTTTAAGACCTAATATAAATAAAAGGGTCGCGTTAGAAAACAATTCACTCACAGATCCATAATCATGAAGGTGGAATCTAACTATATCGATAATAAAAATGTATGGAGCCAGGGGTAAAGTAAAGTTGGGCATTTTAACATGGGGGTCTATGGAAATTGCTCCTTTCTGCAGCCATCGCCTATCGGCCAATATATGAACTGCAGTGTGTGGCACTTCCGTATTGGCTTCACGGCTCTACCCCACAGTTTGCCGCTTGGTGTACACACTGCTCTGCTTTCTGCGCAGACCTCACAGCTATTCTCTCTGGAAACATCGCGACGCGATGAAAGCAGTTTCGAAAATAATATCCAGGGGATGCATGCAGAGCAGTCATTGGCTGAGATAAGTCCGGCCGTGTGTCACGTCTCCACCTTTCCCGGAAATGCATCCGCGGAGGAGCCGTGGAGGAACCATCAGTATATCCTTGGTTAGAGCTCTTCCAGAGAGCCTGGCTGTGGTCCCGTCTCAGGTCGACTATTTTCATTTCCTCGCTCCTCGGTCTCACCGGAAGTTGATTTGTCTGCGCCATTTTAAGTACCGTCCCATGGCTCTTATTTCTGCCGGAGGACCGAGGATCGAGGATCGAGGAGCGAGGAGCGATAACCGAGGAACCACCAGACCGTCCTCCGATGAAATCCTCAGATACTCGCCCCGCCCCCTTACTGTGTATCGCTCACTGATTGGACGATGCAGCGCATGCACTGATCTGATGCTTCTTGACATGAGACCCGTTTCCCAGCGGAGTGAAGAAAATAAATGAAACTCACGGGAGTCACTCCTCAGTTTTTACCGTGTTTTGTTTCAATTCATGTATCATTTAGTTACAAATATGTGATATATCTGAACAACAAAGTGGTCAAAAATCATTGTATTCATTTATTGGAAACATTTTCATGTTCGCTTTTTTCGTTTTACATTTTAATTTATTGTCATTTCCATTCAGTCAGTCAGTAAGTGCTATTAAAATGTTAATGTGCTACATATCCACACAAACAAACAAAGTGTGCAATCCAATGAATGTTAATCTAACTGGGTTTTGATAGATAACATATCTCTTTTTCTTCTCTCAATTATTTTATTTCTATTGTGCACTCTAATCAATATTAATCAAACTATTGTTCGTTTATACATTTTAAGAATGGCGTTTATCTTTTTTGAGAATGAGTTCTTATTTTATTTAATTTATTTGGGTCTACAACAGATGATATAAATGTTTGTGTCAGTAAATGTGTGGCGGGGGTGTTTGTGAAAATAACGGGAACAGAGCTGCTGTCAGACGATCAGCTGTGCAGCGTCATCACAAACGGACGTCGCTTCACGTGACGCTCCGGAGGAAAGGACGTCCCATTGCTCTTAAAACTCATTTCCCTGCCTCTCGTGGTTTCCTTGCGTCCCTCCATGCTTCCCTGGTGGGAGGGACTAAACGCAGGGAAACGACGCAAGTGAGGGAAGCAAGGATTTCATTTAACCGACCTGAGACGGGGCCTGTGTCTCAATTCAGGGGTTGCATCCTTCAAAGGGTGCATTCGTAGACCGCACAAGTCATTTCCGCCGAAAGAAGGCTGTCCCAATTTAAAAAAAAGACGAGACTCCTCCGAATGCGGCCCACGAATGCAGCCTACTTTTCCCCAATTTGAAGGATACATCTGATGTACACTCCGCGGCCTACCATATCCCAGGGTGCAATGCGCGAAGGGAAGAGGGAGTTTTTTTCAAATTAAATGGCTTCCTGGGCCCTTCTCACTTCGGTTAAATGGATTCCTTGCGTCCCTCACTTGCGTCGTTTCCCTGTGACTAGTCCCTCCCACCAGGGAAGCATGGAGAGATGCAAGGAAACCACGAGAAGCAGGGAAAAGAGTTTTAAGAGCAATGGGACATCCTTTCCTCCGGAGCGTCACGTGAAGCGACGTCCGTTTGTGATGACGCTGCACAGTTGATCGTCTGACAACAGCCAGCTCTGTCCCCGTTATTTCCACACACACCCCCGCCTCTGTTAGTACACATTTACTGACACAAACATTTGTATCGTAGACCCAAATACATTAAATAAAATAAGAACTCATTCTCAAAAAAGATAAACGCCATTCTTAAAATGTATAAACGAACAATAGTTTGATTAATATTTTTAAAAAAAATTTTTATTTATCCTTTATTTATCCAGGAATGTCCCATTGAGATACAAGATCTCTTCTTCCAGGGAGTCCTGACCAACACGGCACACAACAAGTTTCAACATAAAACAAGGGCATTAAACAAAAAAAAAACATACAATTCAAATATAAATACAGAAGGCCATTTGTGCAGTGGCAAGAAGCATAATCACATCAGCAATAGCATCAGGTAAAACAGTTACATGTTTCATGAAGGGCTAATCGTAGCATACCTTTAAAAGCATTTACAGTAGGAAGTGCCTCGAGACAAAGTTTTACTTGCAGCGTATTCCATAAAAAGGGAGCATAGTGGGAGAATGCAGCTTTACCAAGCTCTGACTGCATCAAAGGAACATTTAAAAGCATCCCATTTGCTGCTCGTCTAGTATTAAAAAAGCAAGTATAAAAGGACAGAAGTCTGGAGATATATAAGGGCAGCTTACCTAGCAATGACTTAAGGATAAAAATCAACATGTGTGATTGTCTTCTTTGGTACAGAGAGGACCATCCTAAGGACTGATACAAAGTGCAGTGGTGGGTGCGAGAGCCTGCACCCGTTACAAAACGTATAGCAGTATGGTACGCAGAATCCAGCTTTTTAAGCAGCGAGGAAGGAGCATGCATATAGATCACATCGCCATAGTCTAATACAGACAGAAAGGAACTCTGCACAATTCTCTTCCTGGCTTCAGACGGGAAACATTCCTTTAAACGGAAGAAAAAGCCCAGTTTAGGTCTAAGTTTTCTCAGTAGGTTCCCAATATGAACATCAAAGGCCATCTTTTCATCAATCCATATGCCCAGATATTTGTAGGATGCTACTTTGTCAAGGCATGTCCCTTCCAGTGTCAGAATCGGAGGGACAGCTGTATTAGCTCGAGAGCGAGAGAAGGTCATGTACTTGGTCTTTTTTGCATTAAGGACCAGTCTTAGCCTTAGCAAGGAGTGTTGCAGTGTATTAAAAGCATCCTGTAGAAGCTCTATGGCCTGAGTTAAAGAGGAAGCCACTGTGTAAACAACTGTATCATCGGCGTATAAATGAAACTGTGCTGGGTTTATCCCATTTCCTAATTCATTTATAAAGATGGAGAATAAGACAGGGGCCAAAATAGAACCTTGTGGAACACCTTTGTTTACAGTAAGAGCAGCTGAGGTATAATCTTCTACTGAGACACACTGAGTTCTTTCAGATAGATAGTTTTTAAACCAGCTCAAAGCCATTTTGCCAAGACCTATGCAGCCAAGCCTCTGCAGTAGCAATGCATGATCCACAGAATCAAAAGCTTTAGACAGATCAACAAACAATGCTGCACAGTGTTTTTTCTTGTCTAGTGCTTCAATTATGTCATTTGAGACTAGCATAGCCGCTGAAGTAGTACTATGGCCTGATCTGAAGCCTGACTGAGACTCGTTAAGAATATTATGGTCAGTTAGAAACTTTTTCAGTTGTTCGTTTACAAGAGATTCAAAGACTTTGGCCATTACAGACAGTCTGGAAATAGGGCGATAATTATTTAGGTCAGAGGGGTCTCCGCCCTTTAACAAGGGGAGAACCATGGCCGACTTCCATGAGCTAGGTAATTCACCAGCACAAAGACTGAGATTCAAAATAGAGGTTATGGGTTCTGCAATCAGACCTGCAGCAACTTTGAAGAAGAACGGCTCTATCTTGTCTGGGCCTGAAGATTTCTTTACATCTAGGCTCATTAAAGCTTTGTGAACCTGAGAGGTCAAGATGGGGGCAAAGGTGAACAGTTGATCAGGGTCAAGTGGCGGAGGACCTGGCTCTCCTTCTGTAGCGATCATCCCTGAGTTGCTAGAATCAAAGATTGAGCCAGCAGAAATAAAATGATTATTAAAGCTGTCTGCAATATCCATTTTGCCCTTGATTTCACTCTGATTTACCCTTAAGAGATCAGGAAGGCTTTTTGGAGCGATAGAACCTGAGGAGGATTTAACAAGTTTCCAAAACTTTGCAGGGTTATTCAAATTGTCATGTATTTCATTAAGATAGTAGGCACATTAGTCTTTAATCAGCTTAGTGCATTTGTTTCTTAATGTCCTATACAGATTCCAATCTAATGGAATATTCGATTTCTTTGCTTTAGCCCAGGCAGTGTCTCTCTGTCGAATGAGAGAGGATATAGAATCATTAAACCAGGGGTTGTCTTTACCGCTTACCCTAGATGTCCTAAAAGGAGCATGCTTGTCACATATAGCCAAGAAGGTGGATTTAAAATAATTCCATGCTAACTCAACATCGGTCATAAGTGAAACAATGTGTAAATCACTATTAAAAACATTATGTAGAAACGCTTGCTCATCGAAATGTTTGAATCGCCTCTTGTGAATGAAACGTGGCTTTCCTTTAGGGACCTTACAGGTTCTCACACAAGCAATTGCGCAGTGGTCGCTTATATCATTACAAAATGTGCCTACTGCGGAGAAACGGTGAGGTGCGTTTGTAAGAATAACATCAATCAAAGTGGACTTCTCTAAATCTTTTTGGTTTAACCGAGTTGGCGAGTTAACTAGTTGCACCAAACAGAGAGAGTCACAAGTGTCCTTGAAAGAGTTTTGTAAATCCGTTTGCCAGTCCCAGTTTAGGTCTCCAAGTAAAACCATCTCAGTTATGGAGAAGATTGGAGAGTATATTTGTGGCTTCGCTTGAGGCAGCGGGCGGGCGGTAGCATCCGACCACTATAATGTCTGAACCACTTGGGAGCGATAGTTTAATTACAGAGAGTTCAAAGCATTTTGGTTTTGTTAGGGATTCGATGCAGGTGCAGTCTAAATGGTTTTTAACATAAATCGCAACCCCGCCCCCTTTTCCCACACGGTCTGTTCTAAAGACATTTTAATCTTTTATATTTATCATATCATTTGTAATCGACTTTTTGAGCCACGTCTCAGAAAGGACAATGATATCAGAGTCAGTCGAAACGGCCCATATTCTGATGGAGTCCATCTTATTAATCATGCTGCGAACATTAAGGTGAAAAAGACGTAATCCGTCTTTCGTTCTAAACTCCTCTGGCGTTTGCAGCTGAGACAGTTCTGGGCCTGGATTCGGTTTCACGTTACCCGACATCAGGAGTAGGAGAATTAGAAGCCAGGTCCTCCTCGCTGGGCTGGTCGGCTTGCCGTCGCAAGTGCGCGCTGCATAGGGGGAAAGTCTCCCATTTCCCTGGGCCCATAGACAGCGTAGTCCTCGCAGCAGAACCCCGGGTAGATGAGACGTCCATGAGAGAAGGTACTCCGCGAGCAGCGGGGGCTTGTCATCATGGCAAAAACTCTTACTGAATCCGGGGAAGCCATGGTGCCTGGGGTAGGCCACACATCAAGCGCAGGTGTGTCTTGTGGGTGATCAGCGTCGGGAGCGACACCGGTCCCGGAGATCCCCAGCACCAGGTAGCAGACCAGGTAGAATAGCAGGGGAGGTAGCCACATCATCACGGTCTGAAGGCAGCCAAAATAGTATTCTGTCTTTGTTCTAATTGTTCTTGCTCTACCTTTAACTAAGTTTAGACTTGATTTAAAAGCTCAATAACTCTGGGGAACCAAGGGAAAAGAGTAGCAGAAGATGCACAGACAGTTAACACACGCTGAGTGAATCCATCTATATCCGTGATAACAGTGTGCAGTCAGCACAGCACCAACAATATTGATTAGAGTGCACAAAATAAATAAAATAATTCAGAGAAGAAAAACAGATATGTTATCAAAACCCAGTTAGATTAACATTCATTGGATTGCACACTTTGTTTGTTTGTTTGGATATGTAGCACATTCACATTTTAATAGCACTTAATGACTGACTGAATGGAAATGACAATAAATGAAAATGTAAAACGAAAAAAGCGATCATGAAAATGTTTCCAAAAAATGAATAAAATGATTTTTTGACCACTTTGTTGTTCAGATATATCACATATTTGTAACTAAATGATACATGAATTGAAACAAAACACGGTATAAACTGAGGAGTGACTCCTGTGAGGTTCATGTATTTGCGAAACTGTTCTCATGTCAAGAAGCATGAGATTAGTGCATGAACTGCATCGTCCAATCAGTGAGCGATACACAGTAAGGGGGCGGGGCGAGTGTCTGAGGATTTAATCGAAGGATGGTCTGGTGCAGCGCCATATAGACTGAGAGTTACGTCATCTCCGTTCACTCCAATGGACCACTTTTTTACAGCAATGGCGGATCGTGGAGCCTCTTAATCGTTCCCCGGAAGTTAGCGCCAAGGCTAGCAGAGTTGTAGAGTTGCAGCATAATAGACCGTTCGTGACAGACTTTTAAAGGTGAGAAGAAGTTTAAAGATGTATGGGTCATTCCAGAATTGAAGGACAATTTAGACACCAACATTTTTGAAAAATGAACCTTTTATTTTATAATTTTTTTTAATTTATTTAGTAAAAACAGATAACAAACCATCAAAAAAAGTGATTTGCCCAGCTAGGCATCAAATGTATATGTTCCAATGAAGAATTACCCCTGTTACTCTAATTATAGTAACAGGGTTGAAAGTAAACAGGGTTGAAAATCAATGCTAATTTGAGCTTTAACCTCAGGAATGATTGCTAGATGTAGCATGTAATGCTACTTTCATGGCAAGGACAAACTTGGATATCTAATGCAAGAAAGATAACTTTGAAATTAATATGCTTTATTCTGATAATATGAGTAAAAGGGTTGAGTGAGTCAGAGTGCCACACTCTTTTAAGACTGAAAAGATTGTAAAAATATGAAAAATAAAAGAGAGGACTTAGTTTTGGTCTACCCATGGCACTAGCACATGGCTTGCTGATGTCACTTCCACTGTGTCATCTGACATACAGTTTTTTCACTTCCTGTGCCAACCTTAAAAGGTTTGGGTAACAGGGTTGAACGCATGTTGAGGGACACACCTTCTGTGCAAAATTACTGTTATTTAAAATATGTTTATAATAATAATAATAATACATTTAATTTGTTAGCGCTTTTACAGGTGCTCAAAGACGCTTTACATATATAGTGAAGGGAAAAGGAAGGAACAACAAATAAATATATAGTAAACAATCACACATTAAAAGCCAGATTGAAGAGGTGAGTTTTTGTAAGTTTTTTGAAGGTGGTGAGGTCAGTGCAGTCTCTGATGGGTTGGGGGAGTGAGTTCCAGAGGGAGGGGGCAGCGACGGAGAAGGCTCTGTCCCCCCAGGTCCGGTGATTGGTGCGGGTGGGGATGGATAGGAGGTTGGCTTCTGATGAGCGGAGGCAGCGGGAAGGGGCGTGGTGGTGCAGCAGGTCTGTGAGGTAGGGGGGGGCCTGATTGTTGAGGGCTTTGTGAGTAATCAGGAGGACTTTGAAGCTGATTTTATTGTTTATGATTTAACAAATTGATTTTACCATTACAAGAGACATATATCAATAGAATAATACCAAAAAATGTAAATAAAATCCCTATTTTAAATGTTATATTTGACATGCAAGTTGGTCACCAAGAAGCGGGGACAAGAGAAAAATGCCATTTTAGGGGATGTTCGAGAGCTATTTGATCATTTAAATAATATTTTGAAACCACTACAACTTTATATACATTTTGTCTCAAGACAAGTATGTTTAACACAACAAGTGCATGTTTTAGCATTTTGGGCATGGATTATAAGATTTTTTATATGGGGGACATGAAATGTCCTCCAATTCTGGAATGACCCTTATATTGCGGATATTATCAGTACATCTGATTCAAATTAACATGTGTATTAAAGGATGTCAGTGGATTATCCCTAAATTAGTAGATTTAGGGAACGTTTACAGATTAAGCTAGGATACCGATCAAGTTAGCAACACACATTGAACAGCCTTTTAATTGTAAATTCCGTTCTCTTAATGTCATTTTGTCCAATGTTGTTGAATTAGAGAAGAGGGGCTTCTAAACGGGATTGTATGCGGGGGTGGAGGGAGTTAAATATTAGATAAATATAACTTTGGTGCGTGTAAGAGTGAGTGTTTTTAGCAGAGCCATATTGTGTCCTTGTGATTATGTTGATTATTACCTGTCTGTATAATGTTGCAGCTCAGTTGATTTTGGATTGATGGCAAAGGGAGAGGGACTTAAGTGAGAGTGAAAACACAAGGTAAGTTTAATACTACTGTTTTATATAAGTAAACGCCTTATCTCCCCAAGGCAATTTCCCATCCAATAGGTGTGCTATATAGGTGTGTATAACACTTTCTCCTGTCTGTTACTCCCTCTTTCAGCACAAGAACCAGAGGGGGATTCAATGGAGCCTGAATACCTGCACTGAGACCCTCACCCTGCACCCTGAGTCTCAACTCTGTGTTTTTCAAGCCTTTCCCTGTTTTTTTGTATTAAACAAAACATTAAGCTTTCCCAATGGTGTGGTTTTCGTTTTGTGAAAAAGTGCAAATGCAGTGTTTGTATATAATTACATCACATATTTTTTTGTTGTTGGTCGTGAAATTGCTTCTGCTGACTTGAGCCAGCCATTTTTTCCTCCGCTCTGTGTCAGTGGGGAAGCCGTACTTTCGTACTCCTTTCTCGGAGCGATTTGAGCATCCCCAGGCAGCACAGCAAATCATGGTGGGGACTAGGAGGCAGCACAGCAAACCAGGACAACACGGAGGAAAAGGCACAGACAAACTGCATGACATGCTATTCAATGTTAATTGAATTCCATGTATTTGCAATGGATGTTCCTAAAACAACACATTTAACATCATCATCATCATCATCATGCTGCTGCTGCTAGTCCTTTGATAGTCACCTGTCGGTCTCCTGTCCTTTCTGAAAGCCATAAAGATGACATTAGTCATTTAGATAACTTGTGTCATCAATTACCATGGGATTACTGAAACTACCATGAATTTAAGAAAATGGTATTAATCTAATCTGAATTTTAAAGCATTACTTTAGATCCCCTCCGTCTAAATATATCAATAAACATTAGAAAGTGATGTTCCTGACTACCATACAAGTTTAAGAAGATAATATTGGTTTTAAAGAATTCAAAGCTATAAATAAACAGCAACAGGCTCTTTAACCAAGGCACTGTTAGCCTAACATGTAAACTAGTTGTTCACACTAATCCTAATATTATCACTTAATATTAGCAAATTCTATTTTATTTTTTAAAACATATTGATGTAAATACATACACATATCGATTTGTTGTATAAATATTGCAAATCAAAACCTTTATTCACTAATAATTACCAACAATCGTAGTTCTATCTCCTGTTATCAATGCATTCACATTGCCCGCCATGAACTTCCGTGGAATGATCCTCGTCTACATGAACCACGTGACGATAACCGTTTTTGGACTTCCGTTGTCGTAACTCTTCTATCTATATGGCGTTGGTCTGGTGGTTCCTCGGTTATCGCTCCTCCATTTTCGCTCCTCCGGCAAAAATAAGGCCATTGGGACGCTACTCAAGATGGCGCAGACAAATCAACTTCCGGTGAGACCGAGACCGAGGAGCGAGGAAATGAAAAATAAGAGAAGTGAGAAGGGCCCCCGGTCTCCCCAGCAGAGTGGATTTAAGAGCAGCAGCAAGTGGAGGAATCACTAATAAATGTGAGTATTGGGTTTTAACTTACTTTAAATTAACTGACGTCACACACGTCAAACCCAAGGGGAATTACAACGTACATTTTTGTTAAATAATACGGATAAATATGTGACGCTAACTAGCTAGCTGGACGTACTGCACTGTTGTTTACACTTATTTTTTAATTCAATTCAGAAGTTTACTAAAGTCATACAGAGATATTGGCTCTGTTATAGATACAGTGGTATCTAGTCAGCCACCAATTGTGCAAGTTGTCCCACTTAAAAAGATGCGAGAGGCCTTTAATTTTCATCCTAGATATACCTCAACTATGAGAGACAAAATGAGAAGAAAAAAATCCAGAAAATCACATTGTCTGATTTTTAAAGAATTTATTTGCAAATTATGGTGGAAAATAAGTATTTGGTCAATAACAAAAGTTCATCTCAATACTTTGTTATATACCCTTTGTTGGCAATGACAGAGGTCAAATGTTTTCTATAAGTCTTCACAAGGTTTTCACACACTGTTGCTGGTATTTTGGCCCATTCCTCCATGCAGATCTCCTCTAGAGCAGTGATGTGTTGGGGCTGTCGCTGGGCAACATGGACTTTCAACTCCCTCCAAAGATTTTCTATGGGGTTGAGATCTGGAGACTGTCTAGGCCACTCCAGGACCTTGAAATACTTCTTACGAAGCCACTCCTTCGTTGCCCGGGCGGTGTGTTTGGGATCATTGTCATGCTGAAAGACCCAGCCACGTTTCATCTTCAATGCCCTTGCTGATGGAAGGAGGTTGTCACTCAAAATCTCACGATACATGGCCCCATTCATTCTTTCCTTTACACGGATCAGTCGTCCTGGTCCCTTTGCAGAAAAACAGCCCCAAAGCATGATGTTTCCACCCCCATGTCTCACAGTAGGTATGGTGTTCTTTGGATGCAACTCAGCATTCTTTCTCCTCCAAACACATCTAGTTGAGTTTTTACCAAAAAGTTCTATTTTGGTTTCATCTGACCATATGACATTCTCCCAATCCTCTTCTGGATCATCTAAATGCTCTCGAGCAAACTTCAGACGGGCCTGGACATGTACTGGCTTAAGCAGGGGGACACGTCTGGCACTGCAGGATTTGAGTCCCTGGCGGCGTAGTGTGTTACTGATGGTAACCTTTGTTACTTTGGTCCCAGCTCTCTGCAGGTCATTGACTAGGTCCCCCCGTGTGGTTCTGCGATTTTTGCTCACCGTTCTTGTGATCATTTTGACCCCACGGGGTGAGATCTTGCGTGGAGCCCCAGATTGAGGGAGATTATCAGTGGTCTTGTATGTCTTCCATTTTCTAATAATTGCTCCCACAGTTGATTTCTTCACACCAAGCTGCTTACCTATTGCAGATTCAGTCTTCCCAGCCTGGTGCAGGTCTACAATTTTGTTTCTAGTGTCCTTTGACAGCTCTTTGGTCTTGGCCATAGTAGAGTTTGGAGTGTGACTGTTTGAGGTTGTGGACAAGTGTCTTTTATACTGATAATGAGTTCAAACAGGTGCCATTAATACAGTTAACAAATGGAGGACAGAGGAGGCTCTTAAAGAACAAGTTACAGGTCTGTGAGAGCCAGAAATCTTGTTTGTTTGTCGGTGACCAAATGCTTATTTTACCGAGGAATTTACCAATTAATTCATTAAAGATCCTACAATGTGATTTCCTGGATTATTTCCCCCCATTCTGTCTCTCATAGTTGAAGTGTACCTAGGATGAAAATTACAGACCTCTCTCATCTTTTTAAGTGGGAGAACTTGCACAATTGGTGGCTGACTAAATACTTTTTTGCCCCACTGTAAGTTATACTTTATATTACATAAATAGACCAAAGTGAAAACATTTAGACCGGTATAGCCTACAGTACGGTGGGATTTATACAATGCTACCTTGACGTGTAGCTGCTGTTTGCTTTATTTATTTCTCTGACATGTTCCAATGTTTTACTGTTTATTAAACTTTGGGACAACATTACAACCTTTTTATTCAGCTCATGCTGCTTTGAGGTAGGGCTAAAAGAAAATCCTATTTTAAATATTTCCACCAGATTTGACCATCTTTTATTTAGGTTGAAGTTTATTTAATTTATCCTAATCCCATAATAATAAGACAATCAAAAATAGACAGCAGCCTTTTGCTTGATTTTTGTTTGTGCTGTCTAAGGGAGTGTGACTGTCACTTCTTCTCTTTTAGTTTTTTAAAAACCAGAACAGTACATCATTTTAAATGATCCTTTAGGGATTGTTTGTCTGAAATGCTTAGTTACATTTTGCGATAATACTTTTGCAACCCTGTGTTTAATATGATTAATTCACTTTTTTCTCTGTAATTAGGACAATTCTGGAGAAATGGATCTGCTGGAGAAGGACCCCTAATCTGAAAGGTGCACAGCGGATCATCAGGACAGAGCTTCCATCCACCTGGACCCCCGAGCTGCTGGAGAAGGATCCCTAACCCCAGCGGATCATCAGGACAGAGCTGCCATCCAGCTGGACCCCCGTGGTGCTGGAGAAAGCAAAACGGCGATCAGGAACATCCTCCACCCAGACCTCTGCTTACTGCCGTCCTACAGACTTGTCTTACTTTCAGAATTTGATTTTGTATGTGTCCTTTCTTTTAATAGATATTTAACGATTATAGCTTGAGTCTGTCTGATTCCCCAAACAGCTGCTTCTATATACTTGCTGCACATATAATACAAATAAACAACTTGATAAACACACTTTTGCTGATATTTGTGTTACTGCTGGTGATGTTAAATAACATGATTGATTTCTTCTGTCTCAATGATGAAAGTTATAATAATAGAAGACATGAAGCTGCAGAGAGAGGATGGATATATTCTTACCTCTACTTTGTGATAAGATGTGTTATCTGTGTTGGTTATTCTCGCGTCCAGGAGAGAAGCTTAAAAAGGAGACAAAATTGAGTCTCTGAGATGGTTTCAAATTGGTACTTTAATTAAAAATAAAGGCGCGGTTATGTTACAAACAGAATATTGTTCGACAGAAAAGCAGCTGTGTCTCTGTTTTTAGCTGTGTTTATATATCCTCTGCTGGCTCCTCCCTGCGGGCCGGCTTCTCCAACGTTTTAATGTCCGTTGTTACGCATATCAGAGGATACAGACATTGTACATTCAATATATCTAAACACGCCTTTTCTCTTTCATGACTTTTCATTTAACACATTCTAAACGCTGTAATCAATACTCCAAAAAATACAGGAAATACTTCACGGCAGTTTGGTTTCCGGTCGTTCCTGATGTTGTCCTGAATATCTCGACGTCTGTAGTTGTAGTGTTGAAATCAGTAGGTTTCGTGTGCAACATCATATGATATCGCTGCTAAATTCACCTCTATAGTAAATGGTATATTAGCCTCATGCTAAATGCAAACCGGAGATTAAGGATTTTCAGAATAAAAGCTTAACAACTGGTTGTGCACAGGAACTTCTGGTTTTTCAGTATAAAACAGCATTTAAACTGACGGTATGTTTAAGGTACATTATGTATCAAAACATTGATTTTAATTTCTAACAGTCCCTCCTTACACACCTAAAAGGTGTGTATAATACTGAAATCAATGAGTGCTTCATCTGAACTCTGCATAGTACATAACTCATATCAAAAACATACAATCAAAATGGAATGTTTCGAATAGCCTCAACTTTACAAAAATACAAAAATACTTTGACTGTGTTCAAACATAAAAGTGTTCCCTTGTGCATAACTTCTAGTGTTAACATTCAATATGGATCTTCAAAATAGCAACAATGGCTTGGTATCAGAACATTTCTTCCTCCCTCCTTTCACAGAAACCGTTCTCATACCACGCTCAGTGTTAAGGCACTTGTTTTTACAAAGTGAAAAGAAACGACCCATTTTAGAATAGCAATGATTTATAAAACATGGAATCCATCATATTAGAACAGTATAAAATAATAAAGAATAAAATAAAATATCCTGAATACTACTACTTCAGTAGCTTTGGGTGGTCTGTTCTAATGCTGTGATAAAGTCCCTGAAATGGTGTGAAAACCGGTGGAATATCACTAACACATTACACTAATTTATTTTCAATTCTGGTCTACTTGAAGAACTATGCTAACTCCTACAGTGTGTGGAACCTTGGTGCCCGAGTATGTGATAATTACTCCCTCCTTTAACAAGGACTTTATAAACAGAAGTCATTTCATCAATGGTTTGTAGTTCAATTCAGGAATTTTCATTATTACATTACATTACATTGCATTTAGCTGACGCTTTTATCCAAAGCGACTTACAATAAGTACATACGACCAGGAAGACACAACCCTGAAGAAAACAGAATCATATAAGTACATCAGGTATCATAGAGCCAAACATTTCAAGTGCTACTCAGCTGGCTATAGATAAGCCAGTCCTATATTAGTATATAAGTGCCTTGTTATTAATTCTATCGCTCAAAGTGGAGTCGAAAGAGATGAGTTTTCAGTCTGCGCCGGGAGATGTGCAGGCTTTCTGCTGTCCTGATGTCAATGGGGAGCTCATTCCACCATTTTGGAGCCAGGATAGCAAACCCACATGTTTTTGCTGATGGGAACTTGGGTCCCCCTCGCAGCGAGGGTGCAGCGAGTTGTTTGGCTGATGCAGAGCAGAGTGCACGGGCTGGGGTGTACAGTTTAACCATGTCCTGGATGTAGGAAGGGCCAGATCCATTCGCAGCATGGTATGCAAGTACTAGTGTCTTGAAGTGGATTCTAGCAGTTACCGGGAGCCAGTGAAGGGAGCGGAGGAGCGGAGTGGTGTGGGAAAATGTTGGAAGGTTGAAGACCAGACGAGCCGCTGCATAGGTCGGATGAGCTGCAGAGGTCGGATGGCACATGCAGGTAGACCAGCCAGGAGGGAGTTGCAATAGTCTAGGCGTGAGGTGACGAGAGCCTGGACCAGAACCTGGGTGGCTTTCTGGGTCAGCTGGGGACGAATCTTCCTGATGTTGTACAGCGTATATCTGCAGCAACGGGTTGTAGCAGCGATGTTTGCAGTGAAGGACAGGTTGTTATCTAGGGTCACACCCAGATTCCTTGCAGTCTGAGTCGGGGAAACAACAGAGGTGCCGATGTTGATTGTCAGGTCAAGAGTGGGACAATCTTTTCCCGGAAGGAAAAGCAGTTCAGTCTTGTCAAGGTTGAGCTTGAGGTGATGAGCAGACATCCACTGAGAGATGTCAGCTAGACAAGCAGAGATGCGTGCGACGACCTGGGTCTCTGAGCGGGGAAAGGACAGAATTAATTGGGTGTCGTCAGCATAGCAGTGGTATGAAAAACCATGCAGGCTAATGACCGATCCGAGCGAGTTTGTGTACAGGGAGAAGAGGAGGGGACCAAGAACAGAGCCCTGAGGGACCCCTGTAGTTAATTGACAAGGGTCGGACTCGGACCCTCTCCAAGTTACCCTGTAGGTACGGTCTTTGAGGTATGAGGTGAGGAGGGAAAGTGCAGAGCCTGAAACTCCAAGTTCTTGGAGAGTGCAAAGGAGGATCTGATGGTTCACCGTGTCGAATGCAGCTGACAGGTCCAACATGATGATGACAGAGGAGAGGGATGCTGCTTTGGCAGTGTGCAGTTCCTCAGTGACAGCAAGGAGGGCCGTTTCTGTGGAGTGACCTGCCTTGAAACCAGACTGGTGCGGATCCAGAAGGTTGTTCTGATGGAGATAACAGGAGAGTTGTTTAAAGACAGCGCGTTCAAGTGTTTTAGACAGGAACGGGAGGAGAGAGACAGGCCTGTAGTTTATAACATCAGACGGGTTGAGAGTGGGTTTCTTTAGGAGAGGGTTTACTCTTGCCTCCTTGAGACTGTTTGGAAAGTGACCAGAAGTTAGAGAAGTGTTGATGAAATGGGTGAGAAACGGTAGAATATCAGGAGCGATAGTCTGAAGGAGGTTTGAAGGGATAGGGTCCAGAGGACAGGTGGTAGGGCGGGCAGAGGTAATGAGGGTAAGAACCTCACTTGGAGAGAGAGGGAAAAGGAGGTCAGTGTGTGGGTGAAAGGAGGGTCTGGTGACCCAGCGGTCAGTAAAGGTGAGTCAGAAAAAGAAGAGCGAATATCATCAACCTTTTTCAAGTGGTTAACAAAGTCCCTTGACAGAAGTGAGGAGGGGGGAGGGGCTTTGGGAGGGTCCAAGAGGGTGGAGAAGATGGAAAAATTGTTTTTTGGGATTGGAATAGGAAGATTGGATCTTATCGTGAAAGAAAGTGCTCTTTGCCTGAGAGATCGAGGCAGATAAAGAGGAGAGGAGAGCCTGGTAGGAGGTCGTCACGGTGTTTGGATTTCCACCATTTACGCTCTGCTGCCCGAAGGACGGTTCTATTAGCACGCAGTGCGTCATTTAGCCAGGGAGCAGGGGGGGACTGACGAGCCTGCCGAGATGTGAGAGGACAGAGAGAGTCCAGAGAAGATGAGAGAGTGGAGAGGAGAGTTTCTGCAGCAGAGTTTGGAGGCAGGAGTTGAAACGAATCAGAAGAAGGGAGGGCTGAGAGCACCGATGAGGCAAAGGTAGAGGGGGAGAGGGAACGAAGGTTACGGCGGACAGGTGCAGGCTGAGAAGAGATTAGTTTGTTTTGTTTGGAAAGGGGTAGAGAGAATGAAAGGAAGAAGTGATCAGATGTGTGGAGCGGGTTAACAGAGAGGTTAGAAGTAGTGCAGTTCCTTGAGAATATGAGATCAAGGACATTGCCAGCTTTATGAGTTGGTGGGGATGGAGACAATGAGAAAGCGAAGGCGGTTAACAGAGATGTTAGTTCGTCTATCTTCCCCGTCTGGAGGACCAGATACCCGTCTGGAGGACCAGATCATTTAAAAGTAAGGGTGTGGAAATAGATGAAAAAAGAAATACGCTCAAACTAAACAACAAGCCAGTCATTTACACTCACCAAGTCACCTTTCAAAAAAGAAAAATGGCCAAGAGACGCCTAGATATGGGTTTAATCAGCGAGACGCCTGTGACAACTTACCGCCATCAGTCCGGAGCGCCAGTCAAGAAACTAATGCAGCATCTGTGCCGGGTTCAGACGCCTCCAGCCGAAGAACTTCATGAAGAATGGACTCTGAAAAATGGCGATGTTTTGGGTTATGTATTCAACTATATGGCGAATGAACTGCATTTCTACAATCTGAAGAATGGAGAAACGTATGGACCCCGTAGTTTTAAAGCGACACTGACCTCAACAGATTGGGCTGTGTTAACTCTGGTGTCTTCCAGAGATCTCCACACAACCACTGTATCGGAAGAAGTAGTGCATCAAGAAACCATAGTGGAACCAGCGGTGTACAAGATATTTGCAAAGAAAAGCAAAGAAACGCAGACAGCATTCGAGATCAAAGAAGAGTTTTCACCGCTGCCCCTCAATGTGAAGGAAGAAGAAGAAGGAGATATCCCCCCGCCGCCAGAAGTGAGAAGAGTCCTGACAAGCACCGTATGGGAAACTAAAAGCGGACCATCAGTTAAACAAGGTTTTTTCTTTTCTGATAACCTTACATATTTTAGTTATTTTCTACTACCAAGATACTTTAAGATACACCTTGATGTACGCAACACTTAACAAAGGGTATACTATGAAGTACTTGGTAAGTAATGGGGTTTTCTTTAAGTGGTGCACAACTTTAGAACTGGGTAAAATATTCATTAATTGTAATGAATTGAGTTTTCTTTCTTTTGATTTTCAACATACTATTTGTACACAATGACTTTTTTTCCATATTTCTGACAAAACTATACTTTTTGACTTTTTTCCGTAAAATCTTGACAAAACTATTACTTATTCTTAAATTTGACCTATTGCTGCTTGGTTGGAAATGATAGATGAAAAAGCTACAACGCTTAAAGAACTTTTTTTAAAAACTCTCAATTCTATAAATGACTCCCCCCATTCAACGCAATAAGTCCCACCCTCCAATCGGCAAATCATCTAAAACGAAGGACCCCACTAAGACGACCGTTGTAAACTAGCCATGGATCTGAGAAAAACCAAGACTCCCACTGCGAGTTGCAGCCAGGAACAGACTTCTGGTGTATCATCATCACCACCATTCTGGACACCCGAATCCTGCAATACTACTGCTGCTGATTTTGCTCCTTGGGCCAAGACGTCTCTGTTTGTGGACACAGTGAAATCGGTGTTGGTTGATATTGTGGAGAGGGTGATACATCGGTACAGAGATGAAATCTGCAACTGGTGCCGAGTCAGTCACCCCGGCCAGAGGCAACACGATTTTCTGAATGACATGTCCGATTTTTACTTCAGAAACAATTACAACGCGTTAATGAAAAGACTCTGGCTCACCGACTTCATTACTGAGATCGACCAGACTCTTATTGATAAAGACATTTTCACGGATGATTGGAGGATCCAAGGCGCTTCGGAGGCTTTTCTTCACAATCTCAAAATATGCAGACGCCTCAAGGAGAGACTTGAAAAGATCCATGCCGAGTTGGATGGAGAAGAAGAAGACTATTAACCAGCAGTTGACTGAAGCCAGGGATTTGTTCGATACATTGACTTTTCTCTTTTTAAAGTAAAATAAAAATGGGAAACTACTATGCAAAACGCTCTGTATATATTGATCATAATGTAGTCAATACCCTTTTAATAAGTGTGGTGATGAGGACGATTGAAAACAGAATGAATAGTGACCCCTGTGTAAAAAGAATGGCTGAAGTTTGTAAACTGGAAGACATTATGGATATCGTTCGTTCTGGCAGTACTACTCCGGGTCATTGGGAAACGAATGTAAACGAAACATTTAAAGTGGTCCTGGAATCTTCATTTTCCGAAACATTCTGTAACATTACCGCAGAAATGAAATAAACATCAAAAGTGTATCATGTGCTCTCATTGTATGCTCTGTTTGTAGATGTAATGCATCTTTGTGTCGAAAACAGCATACACATGAATATTTTGACTGAAGTGAAAAAACTCCACCATGATATTTCCAGTAATATGGGGAATTCTATGCTGGAGTCGGTCCTGGGGATGTTACAATCAGTATAACTATTGATTTTTGTGTGTGAAAAAAAAAAATGTAAATAGGACATTTAAAAAAAAAAAGAAGTGTTTTTTACATTTAAAAACTGTTGTCTTCATTATAGCAAGGGGAGCGTGTCTGATACATGTGTATTACAGTCCTTCACATGCACTGTTGTCTTCATTCTAACAAGGGGAGGATAACAGGGAAGATGTAGGATAAATGTGTATTGAAACGTGCGTATTATACACCCACAGAAACACAGAAACACAGAAACACACAGAACGCAGAAACACAGACACACAGAACACACTAGTATGGTTTTTGTGTTTTCAGTGTTTTCTGTGTGTCTGTACACACAAAGCACAAATCATTTAAAACAAACCCTGAATCAAATCTAGAGAGGACCATTAAGAGTCAGATGCTTGACGAAATCTACTAAAACAGAGTACTTTCATGGTAGTGGTCAGCTTTTATACACAAAAGTGTATATTTCAGTAACTTTCTCAGAGAATTTAAGCATAAATCTGTCAAATGTTCAAAACAGCCTTCACTGAAATAGCCTCAAAATCACAAACTGCCATTAAGAGTCAGAATCCTAACGAAATCTACTCAAACAGAGTACTTCATGGTAGTGGTCAGTTTTTAAACACAAAAGTGTATCTTTCAGTAACTTTCTGAGAGAATTTAAGCAAAAATCCGTCAAATGTTCAAAACAGCCTTGTTTCACTGAAATAGCCTCAAAATCACAAACTGCCATTAAGAGTCAGAATCCTAACGAAATCTACTCAAACAGAGTACTTTCTACAGATGACTCCTCCCACTCAACGCAATAAGTCCCACCCCACTCAGCAAATCATATAAAACTAAGGACCCCACTAAGACGACCGTTGAAAACTAGCCATGGATCTTGAAAAACCAAGTCTGATGTAGCCTCCCCTTATTATCACCAGGATAACGGATATGGGCTTAATGACTGGATGTTACAAAGTAGGGGAGAGCATGTTCCCGAAGAAGAGCTCTCCACTATATCATATCCATGTAAGGTCTTTAGGACAAAAGAGGACCATGATAACATGACATATGAAGAATATCTTTCTTTAAAAGATGATATTATAGATAACCTTTATAGAAACAGTATATCTCATACCACTCGCCAAGATCGCAAACGACAATTAGCAGAAAAGAAAAAGTAATGAAAAACGAAGAAAAAGAAAAAGAAAAATGAAAAGGAGAAGAAAAATGAAAAGCAGACGCAGAATGCGAATGAAAAGAAAAGGGGTAAAAGAACGGAAAACGAAAAAGACAAAAAGAAGGAAGGTGAAAAGAAAAAGGAACAAAGTGAAGAAATATCAACTAGAGGATGGTGTTGTAGAGCCATTACCGGATCATAATAATCTTATAGATCATCTACCGCTAACCGACTGCTGCGAATGTGTTGAGCAAATACCAAAAGCAATGGCAGAGCTTTGCTTCAATATAATGAGAGAAAACGTGCGATACTGTGGAATTGCCCTAATTGGCGACAGTGCCAGAACATGTATTAAAAGACTGTTGGAGGATCTCTATTCTAGTATCGGTTGTCATTACATCGAAGGATACACCAAAACGTGTGACGACATAGACAAAGCTTTTGAAGACAATTATATGGTACCTGCCCTTACAGCTAAACAAATCCTACGCCAGGTATTCAACAGACCACAAGAAGCACAAGAAGCCCCAGAAAGAATTACATTCAGAGCTAATATTGGTGAAACCGAAGAAGCAAAGCAGATTATAATCGTTGCGGGTGAAAGGCTAGAGAATTTGCATGTGATGTTAATGCATTTATCTGATATAAGAAATGCATTCGTATACTTCCAAGAGACTCCTAAACATCTACTTGGGCAGTGTGAATTGAACGATAAACCGATCACTGTAAACGAAACGCGGAGAGAAGCAGCAGTGCAAATCGTTAATCGTAATATCGTCTATTACCTTGTATGCACTACAACATTAACTTGGTAAAATGTAATGTGTTTTTATGAAAATGTGTTGAATGATGTGTTTTCAATTAAACAACCATTACAAAATGAAAATGAAGTACTTTGTTTTAGTAGATTTCGTCAAGCATCTGACTCTTAATGGTCCTCTCTAAATTTGATTCAGGGTTTGTTTTAAATAATTTGTGCTTTATGTGTACAGACACACAGAAAACACTGAAAACACAAAAACCATACTAGTGTGTTCTCCCCTTGCTATAATGAAGACAACAGTGTTTAAATGTAAAAACATTTTTATTTTTTCACACACAAAAATCAATAGTTATACTGATTGTAACATCCCCAGGACCGTCTCCAGCTTAGAATTCCCCATATTACTGGAAATATCATGGTGAAGTTTTTTCGCTTCAGTCAAAGTATTCATGTGTATGCTGTTTTCGACACAAAGATGCATTACATCTACAAACAGAGCATACAATGAGAGCACATGATACACTTTTGATGTTTGTTTCATTTCTGCGGTAATGTTACAGAATGTTTCGGAAAATGAAGATTCCAGGACCACTTTAAATGTTTTGTTTACAATCGTTTCCCAATGACCCGGAGTAGTACTGCCAGAACGAACGATATCCATAATGTCTTCCAGTTTACAAACTTCAGCCATTCTTTTTACACAGGGGTCACTATTCATTCTGTTTTCAATCGTCCTCATCACCACACTTATTAAAAGGGTATTGACTACATTATGATCAATATATACAGAGCGTTTTGCATTGTAGTTTCCCATTTTTATTTTACTTTAAAAAGAGAAAAGTCAATGTATCGAACAAATCCCTGGCTTCAGTCAACTGCTGGTTAATAGTCTTCTTCTTCTCCATCCAACTCGGCATGGATCTTTTGAAGTCTCTCCTTGAGGCGTCTGTAATTTTTGAGATTGTGAAGATTTCTTCTCTGTACCGATGTATCACCCTCTCCACAATATCAACCAACACCGATTTCACTGTGTCCACAAACAGAGAAGTCTTGGCCCAAGGAGCAAAATCAGCAGCAGTAGTATTGCAGGATTCGGGTGTCCAGAATGGTGGTGATGATGGTACTCCAGGAGTCTGTTCCTGGCTGCAACTCGCAGGGGGAGTCTTGGTTTTTCTCAGATCCATGGCTCGTTTACAACGGTCGTCTTAGTGGGGTCCTTCGTTTTAGATGATTTGCCGATTGGAGGGTGGGACTTATTGCGTTGAATGGGGGAAGTCATTTATAGACTTGAGAGTTTTTAAAAAAAGTTCTTTAAGCGTTGTAGCTTTTTCATCTATCATTTCCAACCAAGCAGCAATAGGTCACATTTAAGAATAAGTAATAGTTTTGTCAATATTTTACGGAAAAAAGTCAAAAAGTATAGTTTTGTTAGAAATATGGAAAAAAAGTCATTGTATACAAATATTATGTTGAAAATCAAAAGAAAGAAAACTCAATTAATTACAATTAATGAATATTTTACCCAGTTCTAAAGTTTTGCACCCCTTAAAGAAAACCCCATTCCTTACCAAGTCCTTCATAGTATACCCTTTGTTAAGTGATGCGTACATCAAGGTGTATCTTAAAGTATCTTGGTAGTAGAAAATAACTAAAATATGTAAGGTTATCAGAAAAGAAAAAAACCTTGTTTAACTGAACAAGTGTTTTTACAACAAAAAAACCCTGCCATTAAAAGAAAACCAAGTTCCTTACAAAGTACTTCATATTCTACCAGTTTTTAAGTGTTGCATACGCCAAAATGGGTCTAAAAGTATTTTAGTAACACAAGAAAAGAGAAAAAAGCATTGATGTTAACAGAAACTGGATTGTTCCACTGAAATAATAAATAAATAATTTCAAAAGTGCGTTTAAAAGAAAATGTATTCAGATAAAGTATTTTGCTAGAATATTAAGTCCAAGATGGTTACATTTTACCCCCTAAACCATTTGTATTATATTTTGATTTTCCTAATAAAAGACAGAGTCACCTGAATTAATTTTGTCTCCATACCTTTTTTATTTTTTACATTTTGTAACAATCTTTAAACATTTGTAGAGAACAAACACTGTGGTTAAAATGAGTGTCTTTATGACGTCTCTCACACTGTTGGCATTTTTCACAAGATTCATTTTTAAACACATCATCTTGATACAGAGATAACACATTTTCATAAGACCTTTTACCTAGGTAGAAAACTCAATGCTTTTCTTTGAGGGGTCCTTAGTTTTAAATGATCTGGTGAGGAGGGTGTGACTTGTTATGTTCAGTGGGATACAGAGTTCTCTGCAAAGGTGAGAGTCTTTTTCACCAGTATAATGTCCATCGATGTCTGACTCTGTTTAAAAAGTTCTTTAAGATTTGTAGCCTTTCCATCAATCATTTTCAGCCAAGCAGTCAGAGGCACCCGCAAGGATGTCTGAAAAACCCCGCATGTAGAGTTAAAATACTCCAAAACAAAATCATCAGAGGGGTCCTTCCCCAGCGTCACCAAACGGCTTGCGAGGTAATACCACCGCCCCGATGGTCCGCTTTTAGTTTCCCATACGGTGCTTGCAGGACTCTTCTCACTGCTGGCGGCGGGGGGATATCTTCTTCTTCTTCTTCCTTCACATTGAGGGGCAGCGGTGAAAACTCTTCTTTGATCTCGAATGCTGTCTGCGTTTCTTTGCTTTTCTTTGCAAATATCTTGTACACCGCTGGTTCCACTATGGTTTCTTGATGCACTACTTCTTCCGATACAGTGGTTGCGTGGAGATCACTGGAAGACACCAGAGTTAACACAGCCCAATCTGTTGAGGTCAGTGTCGCTTTAAAACTACGGGGTCCATACGTTTCTCCATTCTTTAGATTGTAGAAATGCAGTTCATTCGCCATATAGTTGAATACATAACCCCAAACATCACCATTTTTCAGAGTCCATTCTTCATGAAGTTCTTCGGCTGGAGGCGTCTGAACCCGGCACAGATGCTGCATTAGTTTCTTGACTGGCGCTCCGGACTGATGGCGGTAAGTTGTTACAGGCGTCTCGCTGATTAAACCCATATCTAGGCGTCTCTTGGCCATTTTTCTTTTTTGAAAGGTGACTTGGTGAGTGTTAATGACTGGCTTGTTATTTAGTTTGAGCGTATTTCTTTTTTCATCTATTTCCACCCCCTTACTTTTAAATGATCTGGTGAGGAGGGCGGGACTTGTTATGTTGAGGGGGCGGTGGAGCTCTCTGTACAAGTGAGAGTCTTCACCAGTCAAACCTTTTTTTTTGTTGCATACTGCAAACATTCTAATATTACACCCTCACATAACTTCATATTGGGCTTCTCCTTATAGTTGTGTGAAGTAATTATAAAAAGACAAGATCATAGGGGCAATAGGATATTTTAAATTATTATTTCCCTCTTCAGAGAGACTTTCTTATAGTTAATAAAGTAATTACACATTAGTTCACAATCCATACAACTATAGAGAATATCCTTAGGTATCACTATTGAAAACCTAAATAAGATCTTTTTAAATGAATATGAATACCCTCTTTGCAAAACAGATACTTCCTTGTAGTTAACAGTTTCACAAAAACTTAAAAAAGAAACATGGGGAACCCTCTGTAAAAGTGAGAGTCTTTATCAACAGTCAAAACCTTTTTTGATGCATACAGCAAAATCTAATATTACACCCTCATATAACTTCATAGGGGGTTTCCTTGTAGTTGTGTAAAGTAATTATAAAAAAGACAAAGATAGTGTTTTTAAAATTGTTTTATTATTTCCCTCTTTACGTATTTGAAAGTACACAACCGGGGGTAAAATCTGCCACTTCCTCACAGAGCCCCTCCTCCAGCACACATGAACACGCACCCATGACCAAAAGAGGGCACGAGATAAGTTTGTGCACAGATCCTCGGCTGTAGACGTCTGAACCCCGAACAGCTGCGGCATTCGTTTCTTGACTGGCTCTCCGAACGGATGGCGGTAAGTTGTCACAGGCGTCTCTTGGCCATTTTTTCCTTTTTTGAAAGGTGACTTGGTAAGTGGAAATTACTGTCTTTTATTTAGTTTTGAGCATATTTCTATTTTCATCTAATTCCACCCCCCCCACAATCTGCCAGCCTCATAGCCAGAGGAAGGGGGTGGAGAAAAGGGGGAGAGGCCTGGGCTGGGAGGGGGCGGTGGGCTAGACCGTCTCACGCATAACTTCAAAGAGACACCTAGATTAACATCAAAGGCTTATAACACACCACATCAAAGGGCAAAACATCAAAGGCTAATTAGATTAGATAACCCTGAGGGGACAGGGACCAGACAGCATAACTTCAAAGAGACTGCCTTAATCAACACATCAAATAATTAGACAACAAAGGCACTACACAGGGGGGATTTTCACACCTACCCGTTATAACAACTCACATCAAAGGCTTAGATTACAAAGAGGTTTGAGGGGACAGGGGCCAGACAACATAACTTCAAAGAGACTGCCTTAATCAACACATCAAAGGCTTAGACAACAAAGGGGTGAGGGGGCAAGGGCCAGACAACATAACTTCAAAGAGACTGCCTTAATCAACACATCAAAGGCTTAGACAACAAAGGGGTGTGAGGGGACAGGGGCCAGACAACATAACTTCAAAGAGACTGCCTTAATCAACACATCAAAGGCTTAGACAACAAAGGGGTGAGGGGACAGGGGCCAGACAACATAACTTCAAAGAGACTGCCTTAATCAACACATCAAATAATTAGACAACAAAGGCACTCCACAGGGGGGCTTTTCACACCTACCCGTTATAACAACTCACATCAAAGGCTTAGATTACAAAGAGGTTTGAGGGGACAGGGGCCAGACAACATAACTTCAAAGAGACTGCCTTAATCAACACATCAAAGGCTTAGACAACAAAGGGGTGAGGGGGCAAGGGCCAGACAACATAACTTCAAAGAGACTGCCTTAATCAACACATCAAAGGCTTAGACAACAAAGGGGTGTGAGGGGACAGGGGCCAGACAACATAACTTCAAAGAGACTGCCTTAATCAACACATCAAAGGCTTAGACAACAAAGGGGTGAGGGGATAGGGGCCAGACAACATAACTTCAAAGAGACTGCCTTAATCAACACATCAAAGAATTAGACAACAAAGGCACTCCACAGGGGGGCTTTTCACACCTACCCGTTATAACACCTCACCCCCTCACATCAAAGGATCTCGAACAATGGGAGGCGGGACTTAGCTCAGATCAAAGGATCTCGACCAATGGGAGGCGGGACTTAGCTCATTTGCATAATTGGGGGCGTGTCCACATGTCACTTTGTATGCATACTAATGAGACGAAAGGGGCATTGTTACTACTACTCTCATCTTTCCCCACCACAGCAGCCGCACACCTTTAGTTAATCTGCCAAAAAGGCCACATTATTAACCCGAAAGTACACAAAAAGTACACTTCAGATGCTCAAGTTTCTTGACATGCTTCACGCTTTGAAATTTCACCGATATCTGTTACGGTTCTTCAACAAAACGTTCACATGTAAGAGGTTTATCTCTCATTCAGAACAATGAAAATGCTCTCCTCTCACTGATTACTGCACATCACCATGGAAACCTTTGATCTCTGGACACGTCTAAGCTCAAATATAAACACCTGTGTCATGGAACACGATGATGTCATAACTCCAACTGACATGCTCAGAGCAGCAGATTTCAGATAATGGTTAACTCAGCTCTACATCAAATCTGATGTTACGTAATATGGTGTTACTATGGCATATCCCTCGCCATAAAACAGCAGCAGACTTCAGATAATGGTTAACGGTCCAGCCCTCAACAGCTCTACGTCAATTATGGCATATCTTCATATGCCGTTTCCATGGAAACAAATCCCTCGCCATAAAAGACGATGTCACTATAACTCCTATGAAAATGTTCAAAAAGTGCTCAAACTTCACATGTGTGCTAACAGTCCAGCCGTGAAGACATCTACCGGACAGTTTTGAGATTTCTTCAATTGCCGTTGCCATGGCAACACAATGCTCACCATGAAACACGGTTTTCTCATAACTTCAGTGAAAATGCTCCAAACGGCCCAAAACTTCACAGGTTTGGTAACGATGCAGCCATCAGCGCATCTAAGCGTATTATGGGATGTCATCAAATGCCGTTGGCATGGCAACAGATCAATCGCCATCAAGTTAGTTAAAAAGTTTGCAGTTCAAATATTCTGCTGCTTTTCCAAGCCTTTTCACTTTCTTTTCTTCTCTCATCACACATTCAAGCCCCCAGTTTTCATGTATCATTTCAATCTAAATTCTTCACTTTCTTCTTACACATTACATTTCAGCATAGCAGTTTAGCATCAACTTTTCAGCATAAAGCATTCCCACCAGCAATTTCTTCAGGAATTGCATTCTCTAGTTCAAATTTGATATTAGAATATACATCTTATTTTCATAAACGGGAACTACAGTCTAATTTTGTGATAAAAGTCCACTTTGATTAAATACTTACCAGAAAAAGGAATGTGGTTATCAGTCTGTGCTAAAATACAGAAGTACAGCTCTGTTTGAGCTCTCCAGTATCAAGTAGCAAGTATTCTCTGTTCCTGATTCCGGGTTATCACAAACTGGTGCATAAACACATTCTATCAGTCTGCTTTGGCCCAAATTGTCCAAATGAAAATATATATTTTTGAATGCAGCCTGACTGCTTATGTATGCTTTTTTTAATGAACATCTGAAAGTAAAATTCAGAATCAATTCATATCATATTCACGTGTCACCTCTGTAGGTAACTGTTGTAAATCATCTTTGGAGTAGAACACTTAAATTAAGCAGACCCATAAACCGATGCGATGCATCCTCTTGTGACTAAATTGCATGTTTATATGGGGTATTATATCACTTTAGTCAGGGTTGGGAGGGTTACTTTAAAAATGTAATCCGTAGTAACATTAAAAAACAACAACGAGTGACCTAATCTAAGTATCAACATATAAAAGTAATGTAACCTGATTGCTTTCCGATACTTTTGGATGACCTCAATATCAAATGCAATGCAAATTATAAACAACAACAAAATAAATATCAATACAAAATGTCAATAAGTGTATGTCAGAATGTAACCTTAGAAAAGAAGAAACCAAAATATTTCACAACAAAAATGTAGTTAGAGTAATAGTTTACAAATGCTGCTAAACTTAATACATTTATAATCAAACATCATTTCTGACTCTTACAGTATACTGTATGTCTATATGTTTATGTAAACATTCAATGGTAATTGCATTTATTGTTACCAAAGTCAATGCAATACAATTATTCCATGATGTCAATGTGGATTTAGTTTGCTTGATAGATCAGTAAAAAATAAAGACCCTCAGAAGGAAACTCCAAACTCATTTAGCAGAAATCCCCCTAAAAAATTAAGATGCCACCATTTTTACATTTGTATGTGTCAAGACAGGAAAGGTGTGGCATGCTTCCTTGTTTCCTACTGTATAAAGCCAGACTCCAGCACATTGACCCACAGAGCACTCTCACACCACTCCCACATCACACTCTCACACCACTCTCACATCCTCATCGGTGCTGAAAGATCAAACAACCGCCAAGATGATGACTAAAGCCGCGCTCCTCCTGTCCGCTCTGACGCTCTGCTGCTGCATCGCCTCTCTGCAAGGTAACACATTTTTTTTTTTTAAGTGTTCTTAACTGTGTAATCCAGTATGTTGGAATGCTTCCTCTTGCTTTATGTAATTTGTGCATCCTAATTTAGCCAAACACTAAACTGCCATCTGCATCTAATGATAGTTTACCTATATTGAAGCTGTACATTTTTAAGAACTTTATGTTGCTCTAATTTAAGACTATCATGCTATAACACCAATTTCATTTTGATGATTTGCTATAGGCAGGCAATTTGACAAAAACACAAGAATTATGTTTCTATGAGGATGGTTTCATTGTTTTATTTCTTTTCTATTTTTGATTTATTGTTCCTTTTCATTTAGAGTATGATTATTATCTTGTTTTCTTTGACCACATTTCATACTTTCCACTATTCTCAGTTATTAGTCAAGTTAACAGTGTTACAATCTGTAATGTGTTAGAGTACACTCCTGACACTGGAAACAGTCGATTGACAACAATCCTAACTCACGGTGCAGTTACTTTGCTCTTTGCTTTTCTTGGAGCTTTCAACTTCACCTTGGGCTTTTTCCTCAGCCAAAGGAATTTGAGTAATTCCTTTTATCAAATGAAAAGTGAACATGAGCAAACTTTGTCCTCTCAGAAAGAAAGTGAGATGATGTTCAAAGCTCCCTTAACATCATTTTTGTTTCAACAGTAAAACCAAACGTTTAAAAAAGTGAATGAAGCAGTATTCACATTTCATTCAGATTTTCAGAGGTTTCTCAGGGGTAAAACCTGTGTTCCATCTCCCAGCTTTTCCGAGGGAGCGCTGTGTGTGCATCCGGACCATCTCTTCTCCTATGCCTGTCCGAGTCATCAAGAGAATCGAGGTGATTCCCATTTCAGGACTCTGCCGACGGACTGAAATCATGTGAGTAGTCAAGATTAATTTCCAAAACTGCGGAAACTTATTTATGGTAAAACAGGTGCAAATATATTATATTTCTGATTGATTATGAAAAAAAGACTCCAGAGTTCAACCTTTTGTTTACATCACACAAATACTGTTATAGATGCCAAACAGCAGTGTTGGAAAAATCGAGTAAGCTGTTTTTTAACAAGCATATACAGTCCTTTAAGTAAGTATTTGTATTGCAACATAACAAATACAACCTTTGGAGAGAGTCAGGATGAAAAACGAAAGCGTGCAACTTCAAAATAAACATCTACAGCACCGTACCACTTCAGGAAAGGTACTGCATTTACCACTTTTGTTTAACTGAGGCTTCTGCATCTGCATTCTGCTTCACCGAACGGGAGCAACATCCAAATACCAACTAAACTCTAATCTTCTCTCCTGTCAATAATAAAAGTCCAACTCCTCCTCCTCTCCGCAGAGTCACCAGAAGGAACGGCTCTAAAGTTTGTGTGAACCCAGCGGCGAACTGGGTCAACGTACTGATCAGCAATCTGCAAAGGTAATGATAGACTTATTTTAATTAATGACTGCAAAAAAAACCAATTACAATATCTAGAGTATAAACACAATAGTACTTTTTTCCATTGTAAACTGATATCTCTGAATTTTGGACTCTAGATTGGTAGAAATCCATTAGACAAGTTTCTGACATTTAATAGACAAACAATTATGCTACAGTAAAGTGTCAGTTTACAGTGTATGGTAATGTGTATGGAGATGTGTTTTCTTCTACATTCTATACAAAAATCTACAAATGTTGTTTTTTTGGAAACAGAAGATTTTCGACTCCCTGAATGATTCTTCAGCTCACTGTTGACAGCTTTCTAATCCTCGTTTAGCTTTACATGTCAACAGAGAAATGGACAAATGTTTGTGATTGAGAGGCATTGTTACCTTTTTTCTGTCTTTATTGACATGGGAATGTGTCTATTGTCTCCCTCTGTCCCTGAAAACAAATACAAACAAATGAAGCCATTATTTTCTCGGCCCCATGCCATGGCAAAGTGTCTTAACTGATATTTCAATACAAAAATAAACCTGAAAATAAACAAAATAGGGCCCTATTTAATAGGATAATGGTAATAAAAACGTAACTTGCATCATATAACGCTGTATATTTCCCCACTTGGGTATCATGTCCACCCTGATCACAATACAACATTTAGCCACTGGGTTTTATTGCCTTCTGAATAATTGTATTTAGTTATTTTGCTTGTCTTGTTTTAATTACAGATAAGATGGGAACTCCGGCTCAACCACTGTGTCACCCAACGCTTCCACAAACAACTTCTGATCACAATCTGTGGCAACATGTGACATAACAATGGCTTCAATTAAATGTATCAAGCTGTGAATTAAAATGGGGGGGCTGAGATATGTCCAGCTTTAAAAATTACCTAATGAATCAAATGATTCAACACTTTAATTAAAAATTCTTCTTTTGCCTTTTTCGGAAAATGTCAATAAACAATCTGTCTTACTTATTTCTCAGATGCCTGAAGTACTGACAGTTGATAGTACTTCACTTTAACGGGGCTGCTTTGCTCCCATGTTTTAACCTCCTGTGACCCAGCCCATTGAAAATGTCCACTGTAGTGGACATTTTGTTAACATGCATCTCCTTTTACTCTTTTGAGCTACTCTATCAATCCCTGATGTACTGTACAGAGGACATCCTGGGCTTTCCAGTGATATGTCATTGGTTAAGATTGCATGCTGGGAAGTTCCTCTTTATTTTGGCTGTCTTTTCAAACTAATATGGTCCCGACGTCCTCTACAGTGGACATACTGTAACATTTTAAAATAAAATAAAATAAAAAAAGTCTAAATTGCAAGATGTTTTTTTAACCCTAAATAGGTAGGAAATCACAAAAAAAAGGAAATTGGAAGACACTTTTTTCCTCGGGTCCCACATTTTAATATGGATTTCATTATTGCTGTATGGATACTCAGACTCTCACATATATAAATGTTGCTATTTCTTTTTTTTAAAGCCATAACTCTGTACTGTGAAGTAATTCTGTGATGGTTTTCTTACAAAATCAATAGAATGCAAAGAATGCTTTCCTGTAAATGTGAATACACAATGATGCTGGGCTGGTACTGTAACCTGTCATTTTAGTGTTGTGTTATCATTACTTGTCTTCTTATAAAGAATAAAAGAAGAGAAAAAGGCCATGTTTTTTGCCTTTTCTTTTTGTGTGGACGGTTGATACTGCTGTTGGGGTTTTGTATGAACTGAGGTGTAACAGCTCACATGTTAAACACAGCTGCAGCCTTTGTAGAAGTCCTCCACTCATTCATGTAAAAATCATACAAGTGTGTTTAGAAAAACATTATACTGAATTGCTTTTTTGGGGCCACTCACTTTATTAATAAACCCCCCAAAAGACTCATTGTTCGTTTTCATTTTCATTTGCCGGGGATTTTGTGTTTTTTTCCCCTTGTAAAGCACTTTATAAGTTTGTTAAAAGTTGTCCTCTAGTATGTCAATTCAGCAAAACGCAACATAATTTTAAAACTGTTACTACGGAGAGGATTTCAAAATATATGTAAGCATGAAAAATCCCCAAATTAAGTGAGAAGGTCTTCATAGCAACATGATTAAAGTTCCGACACTCACCAATGATGGAAGGTAACTTAAATTCATTTACTCATGTACTGCACCAATTGAGTATTTTCACATTATGCTACCTTTTTACTCCAATACATTTATTTTTCAGTTGTTGTTACTAGCTAATTATGATATATTATTATAAGTTTATCTACCCAGCAGAAAATAAATTAAATAAACCCCACCTTTACAAAGTGCAACACAATAATGCAACAATAATTATGACAATAATTTAAAGCTCACCAATTATACTATATTTGAACAATATATCATAGGGCCATATCTATACAAAACATGTCTCTGAAGTGTTTTACTCCACAAACCAAACAGATCACCCATTGTAGCCATGCCTCATACCCCTCTATTTCAGCCCTGTTACAAAAGTGCTGATTCTGGGTCCGTAGCTTCAAATGTAACCAGGCTGCTGCTGGCCACGCCCCTTTGGAGCGCATGCAAGCGGTGAGCTCTGTGTCGAGAAGAGTGTCTACCGGCAGAAACTCAGCTTAACGCTGCCGTGATTAAACGCCATATTATGTTCCAAACCACATCAAGCATTATTTCTGAAACGGTATGGAGCTCAAACGCTTTTTCTCTTGCGGGTTTACCACAAGGACAGTACCTTTTACATCCTTCTTCTTGACACATGTTCTCTCCAGTACAGCATTAGCTCTGAGTGTTAGCGATGCTTGCTAATGTAAACAAAGACCTTATTACTTCCAAAACACTTTGTGCATTGTTTCTGATACAGCACATAGCTTGACATGTTCTTTATTCAGTGTTTAATGCTAGAATAGTGCCATTATATGTATTATATCTATAACAACTTGACTCTTACGCTGCGTCCACACTACAGCGTCGACAGCTTCAAAAACAGTTTCCAACGCGTCTGCCCATTCACTTTGAAAGGGGTGACGTCACGTTGCCTCGCTTTTCGCCAAACTGAATTGTGGGTAGCATAGCGGTCCGTCTTCGGCGTCTCCGCCGTCAGAAGTTGAACATGTCGGAGACGCCGGAGTAGCCAGCGCCAGCAAATCAAATCCCGTTTCTGAAAATCTGACAGCTCAAGCGCTAGCCAATCAAACCGCGTCTAAGCTGGGAGAGATATCCCGTCGTTGATTTCTATATTTCAAAAAAAGATGGAGGAGAAACTATTTATCGCCGTAGCAAATCTGGAACAGCTCCGTTGTACCTCCGTTTTTAGAGATGTGGGTAAGGAGGAAGAGAGAGAGAGGGTTATTTCCTGATACTTTGTGAGTCTCCTTACACACCGGGGACACATATTTATGTCTAAAATATTTTTGCTAGATAGGTGACCTTTAAGCAAAAGTTAAAGAGCTCTTCTTCCATCTCTGGTAGCCATTCTTATATATGTAATGTAAAGATCACCCTTTTTTTTTTTAAAGTTGTACTTTCATTAAAAGATATCAATTGTGTTTATTTCACCAATTGTTTATATTTGTATCTGTTCATTCATATTCATTCCTTAATGCAGTTGTTATCCTATTTGAAATGAGTGTTGGATTACAATTCCACTTTACATCTTTTACGAGAACACAACATAATTTTTGACCTGCTATAACACTTACCAAATGTTAAAAGGACCTCTACAAAGGATAAGTGTGTATTTTTTTGTCAGAGGGAAACCACAAATTCAGCACTTCAACCTATGTTAGACACTCGTCTAGGCAGGCGAACTGTTACTTCTTTTTGTGAAACTTTTACACATGTAATTGTCAGACATGACGCACACTCTGGCATTCACAAGAACCAACACTGCTCTGTCTCAGTTAATCAGCTCTCCCCCGCAAAACTGCAAGTTTTCCTTTCAACCAAACGCTCACGGACTGCTTCCTCTCGTTTGTGGTGGAAGCTGGTTGGATTGAAGAACCAATGTGGTGAAGAGCTGCTTGTCTGGAGTAGGAGAACAGAAACCAAAAACCGTTGTTACGTGGTTGAAATGTAGTTGTTGAAAAACATTCAGAGAAATACTGTAGCACCTTCAGTGGTGACTGCTGGTGCCTGGGGATCCCAACCACATTTACACTCACATGATTAAAACAAATCTACTGAAAGTTGCTGATATGGAGCAACTTTGAAAAAGACAGCTTTGCATTTCTTGTTCTTCTTAATTCTTGGAATTGAAAGATGCCAATTGCGAGTTTAAGGAAAGGCAGTAAAAGTTGCTTTGTGAGTCAAATTCTCAGTAAGTAAACTTTTGACATTAAAGTTCACTACTTTTTAATTTGTCGTCATTTTATATTGGCCTCAGAACTAATTAACCAGAGCATTCACCTATTGTCAGTTATGCAAATGATCAAATATTTACTGAAAATATTCATGATACACCATGTATTTAGAAAGTTGTGTGTCATGGTTCAAATTGTGTATACTTTCGGCATTTGTGGTGCTTTACATGACAGGTTAATAGATGACCAGCACATATTTACACAGCATCCTTTAGGTTCATGTTTCCTGTGATCTTTAACATGTAAAAGCAGATAATGACAACAAAATCTTCATCCAAATGATAAACACTTTTCATCTCATTGGCCACAACCAGCCTTTGGCCATAATCCTGTGTAAGATACAGTAACCTCTTTACACCAAAAACTGCATCAAAACAAAATCACCAGTTGAAACCTCAAACAACTGAGAGCAGGCATTTCAGATATGTGGAGGACATTTTCTCGTTTGATTAAAAAAATTAAAAAACAGTCTGAGGTGAGCAATAATTGATTGGATGGATGGGTAAAGAGATGAGAAAGATGGGATGTCTGATTGGATGGACGGACGGACGTCTGGTTCATGGATGGATGGATGCATGCATGGATGGATGGATGGATGTCTGGTTAATGGATGGATGGATGGATGGATGGATGGATGGATGGATGGATGGATGGATGCATGCATGGATGGATGTCTGGTTGACGGACGGATGGACGAAGGGACGGATGGATGTCTGGTTAATGGATTGGAAGGACGGACGGATGTCTGGTTGATAGATGGACGAAGGGACGGACGGATGGATGTCTGGTTGATGGATGGATGGACGGATGGATGTCTGGTTGATGGATGGACGGACGGACGGATGTCTGGTTGATGGATGGATGGATGGATGGACGGACGGTAATCTCTGAGTGTTTTGGTCTTGTGGGCAGTGCTGCTTTGGGAGAAATTGTACAAACTATGCACATTGTTTGTAGAAAAAGTATGTGAGTTGCGGTTTAAAGGCATAACATATACAGGGCAAATGCTTTTAGGTAATGATAGTTGGATATTATTGTGAAAAAGGTGGCTCCGGATGTGTGTGAAAGCAGATGTGAAAGAGGAGACAATAATTGAGCATCATCTCAGAGCGTGAAAAGCTTTGAGTGGATAGTTAAGATGTGTAGTGGAGAAATAAAAACCATCAAGACAAACTGCTTTTAAAACCTAGAACATTTATCTTTTTTTCTCAAAAACTTGGTAATACTGAGTTGTACAAAGTACCAATTGAGAGACTGCATGTTTGTTTGAGACAAAAAATGCCCGTAGTTTAAAAACAAAGTTTGACAGAGACCAGTGTTGTCTCCACAGTATGGAGGTGGTATTCACACAAGTACACCGAGCAAAGAAAAAAAAGGTTTAACACCAGGTACATCTTTGATTTGTGTGCCCCTTAATCTGAGAAGGGTACATTACCTTAACAGATGTGAAAGACACTGTAATGAAATGAAATTTCATTTATGAACAGCTGTTGTACAAAATCAGAAAAGGTCAGTTGAGTTTAGGAGTGAAGTATAGGCCTCGAAATGCTCACAAGTATAGGAGTATCCTTAAGCGTGAGCATCAAATTATGTGCAAATGAAGCAAAGCTGATACTGCCCGTCCACGCCGGGTGAACTCATCTGTCTGCGCTATAAAGCTTAGGTTACATAATTTATCCAAAAATGAGCAAATTCTTTTGACTTATTTAACTAATTTCATTTCAAAACATCACAGTTTAATGGACACCTCGGTGTGAGATCGGTCCTTCTGCATGGGTAGGTCTGGGTATCAAACCTCAATACTTCCTTTTGTACCAATCGATATCGAGACATGTTAATCAATGAAAGCTGGCATCAAATGTCAGACCAGATGTTAACTTTTACCAATTCTTTAGTCAAATTATTGCTGATTTAAATCAAAAGACTTGAGTTTTATTTAGGATTTGTCTGATTGTGTTGAGATCAATGGTCCCAATATTTTCTGCTGGTGTTCGTCTAATACAAGGCCCTGCATGTCCCTGTGCTGCCACCTGCTGCATGTCTCAATCAAAGTGCTTGTCTGCTTAGATTGCAGAAGCATCTTACTCCAATTGTGCAGGAAGAAATTAAATAAAGTGAAAAAGAAAAAATTGTTTTTGTTTGCTGCCCTGCCCTAACCCTAATTACCTCAGGTCACCAGTCAACACTCAACATTTGGAAATTACTTCAAATATTGAAGTAATTGTTGTATTGGTACTGAAAATCAGTTACTGCATCAGTATTGATACCCAGTCCTACCCCTGCTATCTTTATCCCATCATCTCACATTCAATAAAACATATTTATCTGAATTTTTTTTGCACCTTGTGAAAACTCAAGTTATGATTTTTAAAAACTTGAGAAAATGCAGCAGCAGTGTGAGATTTTTTTTGACAACATATATGTATGCAAGTACATATATTACCTGTGCTTTATAAACTATTTCAAACCAATAGCTTCCTGTTTGGTTTTGCTCTTATGACAGGACTGAGTGTTCAGTTTGAGAGGTAATGTTGGATGCATAGCATAGCCCTGAGTTACAATTTACATAAAAGGGCTAGTAGTTCTAATAATCTGACAGAAACACAACGTCAACAGGAATCTGGCAACAACCAATCTCATGGTGAGCTTCTGGGAAATACATTCGGCTCCTGGTCAGGAATAATTGGAAGATCCTTCTCAGGAAGTTTTTTTTTCTTTCTCTTGCACAATGAAATAAATGTTTCTCTTTGTGGAAAGAGCATAAGTCACTAATTTTAGGGGGAATCTTTGACCAGTCAGGTGAGGGGATATGGGACTCTTTTAAGACAGTAAGTGTTTGAATGAAGTATATTGTTGGTCAGGATTGTGTTTAAATATATGTAATGTCTTAAACAATTTTTGTTAAAGAGTAGGGGGCTAATTTGTTTGCAATGTTTATAATTATTTGGGATTTGAGCTCTAACTTTGACTGAACAAATTGTATTACTTCATCATGCTGCAAGGAACTCACTGTTTGCAAATAATACCTCTGCGACTATAATATTTAGCAATGATTAAAGGGAGGTTCAAGTATTATAGAAGGACAAAAAATCATAGAAGTGAATGTAGAAACTAAGATGCATTCACATAGCACCATAGTACTTTAAAAATGTCCAATCAGTACTTGTTAACATTGTACATTTTCTCCACATTTTATTGAAATAAGTATTTTGGCATTTCTCTGCTGATCACATTAAAAAATATATAGACCTCTGTTTACAAAAACGGCTGCTGTAAACAAAGCTTTTACCTCCTTGTAAACATTTCCAACTTTCAGTTTATAGTGTTTCTCTTTCTGTTAAAAAACATGTTAGTTTATTAAGGAGTGATCGCAGGTTCTCGTTCTATATACTGTGACTTCCACACATCATACGTGTGATGCAGCATTAGCAATATGTTGTCTTTTTACTCTAAAAACTTCTGTCAAATGTCAAATCTGTTGACATTTGTTGAGTGCTTCTTTAAAAAGTGGGTAGTTTAAGTTAAAGGGTTCTTGTTGTAGGAGCAGAATCTACAAGCAGGTATTATATAAGGCAAAAAAAACAATTGACATTGGGGGTTACCATAGCAACCTCATCCCAAGCCCAACATTTGGTATGAAGCCTTTCCAAGAGGAGAACATGAAATAAAACAAACATTTACAGTGTGCAAAAACACAAAGAGGAGCAACAAACGGGCAAATACTTCACTCCTTTAGAAGTGTGTCTCGGGTCGGATGGTGTCAGAGTTTTAACATCAGCAGTAATCTGTACAGAAGGGGGAGGGGGGCAGTGTTCTGAGGGGGAGGCTCTCTCAGGCAGCACTACCTGTGAACCGGCAGGTGCAGCCCGTTGAGGGGGGTGAGCGGGTGGTGCAGGGGGGGGTGCAGCTCCAGCTGGGCCAGCAGGGAGAAGTGGTCCGAGGGGATGTGGGGGTGGGGGCAGCCGGTGATGCTGTTGTCGAC